>APFE030817838.1:98361-169838 GCA_000404065.3 Pinus taeda | reverse complement strand
CTCTTTGCACTCAACTGCAGAGCGTTTCCCTCCTCCAAGGATTCTACTTCTGCGCTAGAATTATCTACTTGTACCCATGGACAACTTCATTAATTTCCTTAGACATCCCTATGACACACCTATTTGTACAATTTCATGGTCCACGAACCATGGGTAGATCTTAAAAAGCCGACTCAATTTACATAAAAGAAGGTTAAAACCCTTTTCTGATTCTTTAACTAACTACGCACTCCGTGACCACAACTTGCAGAGACTTTGCATCTTTTTACATCAAATTTGGGCTTTTGCCCCAAAACTAACCTAGGGGATCCCATCCCAACACCTCTCTCAGGGTGATAGTAGAGATGAGATATATCAAATTTGATGAGGAGAAGGTTATGAGATGTTCTCGAAAGAGAGATCTAAGTACTCCACTGGAGGACGAGATTTTAGCTCCAAAGGAGGAGCATCATGCAAAGCTTTAGGTTGTTTTGGAGTAGCCGTGTCTAAAGGAGAAGATAGGAAGTAGAGTGGAGGCACTCACTGAATTAGAATCTTCTAGAGAGGGGAGGAAGAGAACAAGAGAAGCTAAAATTTTGGGATGGGATGCATGAGAGCATGTGGGACCTCTTATATCTTACCGTAGGTAGAGGAGGTCACCCTAAAGGTACACTGGATATATGGCTTTCATGATAAAATTCATGGAGACAAAGCCTTCTTCATTTGAGGAAGCAATTTCTCAACCAGTGTGTGTTGATGCCATGGTCGAGGATTATAACTCTATCATGAACAACAATGTATGGGATGTGTTTCTGCATCCAAAGAAAAAGTCTGTGGTTGGTTCTAGATGGATATACAAAGTGGAGCATGAAAATGATGGGAGTATCGAGAAGTATAAGGAAAAATTTGTGGCCAAAGGCTTCTCTTAGGTAGAGGGAGTGGACTATGAAGAAACATTTACACCTATGGAAATATATTCCTTGATCAAAAGCATTCTAGAATTAGCTACACAGATGGGGTGGAAGATCCACGAGATGGATGTGAAGAATTCCTTTCTCAATGGTTTTGTTGACGAAGACATTTACATAAAGCATCTAAAGTGATTTGAGACATATGACAGGGAGACATATATGTAGACTTAGGAGAGCCTTGTACGATCTCAAACTCACACTATTATGAAACTAGCTCACCAAAAGATAGAAAATATAGATCAATGCCTTATAATTCAACCTCTTCGAGGGGGAAACCTCCTTTACATTACAAAAATGAACAATTCTTGGATGATACAAATGAATAAACCTACATTCTATATATCGGAGTCTAGGGGGTCACAATATAATCAAGCCAACATAATAGTAATAACATAAGGGCACAACAATAACAATAGTTGGTTTCTATGGGGCACACTAATAAAAATATGGGGACAATAGGGGCTCAATAATAACAATAAGGGCTACAAGGAAAATAGTAATGGGGAAATCACTAGTATTATAGGGACCTAACATGCCCATTTCCTTCCAAAAAGCATTGTCCTCAGTGCTTGAGTAGTTATGGATGCTTCCATATAAAATTCTCATCCTCCCATGTGGAATCTTCGGTGGATAAGTTCTTACACTTGATGAGATACTCCGAAATTGATCGATTTTGTAGTTGTCGAGTTCTTGTTTCTATGAATGCTTCCGATTCCAATATGATTTTTCCTTCCTCATCAAGTTCTAGAAATATTGTTTGAACTAGGAGCTTGACACTTATAACCTTCTTTAAACATGAAACATGGAAAGCTGGGTGCATTCGGGAAGCTGTAGGAAGCTCCAATTTGTATGCCATAGTACTAATCTTTTACAACACCTTGTATGGACCATAATATTTGGTGGTAATTTATTATCCTTCTTAGCTTGATTGAGGGACATTTGTTTATATGGTTGTAGCCGTAGGAATACCTAGTCACCTACATCAAAACTTCTTTCACTGCAATGTTGATCTACTTGTTGTTTCATTCTATTCTGCACCAACATGAGGTTATCCTTTAAGAGTTGGAGAACTTATTTTTGATGCTTGATGTGATGTTACACTGCTTGAACCTTAGAATTTTCTCTTAAATATGATGTGATGGATGGTGGATGATATCCATAAAGTGCCATAAGTGGGGTCATTTTTGATGCAGTATGGAAGGAAGTGTTATACCACCATTTAGCTAGAGGCAACCATTTGACCCATTGTGTCCGTTTATCGGCTACGCAGCAATGGAGATATCCTTTCAAACATTTGTTTACTATCTCAGTTTTCCCATCAGACTGAGGATGATAAGATGAGTTATGAGCTAACTGAGTACCAAGACAAAAAAATAATTTTGTCCAAAAATTTCAAGTGAAAGTGGGATCTCTGTCGCTTACAATAATATTTGGGTTTCCATGTAGCTTTTGAATTATTTCCATAAATGCAATAGAAACTCTATTGGATTTAAATGGATGCGATAATGCACAAAAGTGTGCATACTTGGTAAGTATGTCAACTACCACCATGATGACACTCTTTCCTTCAGAGTGGATTGAAACCTTATCCCAACGTTGGCTTGGAATCGATAAAGGTTGTAATAGACCTGGGTCTTAATTGTTTCAACTTTATTTTGTTGGCAAACCAAACATTTTGCCCCAAACTTTTGAATATCCGATTTAAGGCCATCCAAAAAAAATTCCTTCTTAGCCCTGTGGTAAGTTTTTAAAAATCTTGAGTTCCCTCCTAGGGGAGAAGTGTGCAATTCCATAAGAATGTTTTGTTTAAGTTGGGAATTCTTATATAGGTATAAGCAATCTTTGTACCATAATGAATCATTTTTCAAGCTAAATGTATTAGATTTACTAGGATCTTGTTGTAACTTTTGAATGAGTTCCCACACTTCTTTGTCATTCTTCCATTCATCCCTTGCTTCGTTTATCCAATCTGGTTGGATAATAGAAATGGCACACAACAATGCTTCCACATCCTCATCCTTTCTTGAGAGTGCATCTGCCACAACATTTTGCTTCCCTTTTTTGTAGATGTTTTCAAAGTCATAACCCAACATCTTTGTGACCCATTTTTGTTGCTATTTAGAGGATAAGCTTTTTTCTAAAAGGTATTTAAGAGTATCCTCATCCTTTTTACCTTGAAGTGTCTTCCCATTAGGTAGGTACACCATTTCTTATGTGCATGTAGTATTGCCAATATTTCCTTCTCATAAATAGCTTTGTGTAAATACTTTCCTTTGATTGGATGACTTTTGAAAGCAATGGGTCTTTCATCTTACATTAAAATAGCACCAATTCTATTTCCTAAAGCATCACATCCCACAATAAAGGTTTTTGTGAAGTCAGACATAGCTAAGATCGGTGCTTGGCACATTGCCTCTTTAAGATGTTCGAAGGCCTTTGTTTCTTTTGGAGTCCATGAAAATGCATCTTTTTTCAATAATGTTGTTAGAGGTGCTATTATTCTCCCATAATTCTTAAAAAAATTGCGATAATACCTTGTCAACCCAAGAAATCCTTGTAGATGCTTTATGGATGTGGGGATTTTCCATTCCTTATTGGCTCTAATTTTTCTAGGGTCTACCTTAACACCTTAATGAGATACAATATGACCAAGATATTCCACCTCTTGTACTCCAAAGAAAAATTTAGAGCTTTTTGCATATAATTGTTTCTCCTCCAACAGTTTGAGCACCCTTTCAACATGTTGAATATGATCCTTTTGAGACTTGTTGTAGTTTACTATATGATCAAAAAATGCCAACATAAATTTTCTAAGGGTGGGTTTGAAAATGGAATTCATCAAACCTTGAAATGTAGAAGGTGCATTGGTAAGGCCAAAAGGAATGATAAAAACTTCATAATGACCCTCATGATTTCTAAATGATGTTTTTAGAATGTCTTCAATCTTCATTTTGATTTGATGATGTCCTGAATGGAGATCCAACTTGGTGAAGCAAATTGATCCATGCAATTCATCCAATAATTCATTAAAACATGAATGGAAAATTTATCTTTAATAGTGAGCTTGTTGCGCTCCCTATAATCCAGACACATGCACCATGATCCATCCTTCTTTTGCATCAATACTACTGGAGCAAAGAAATAGAACTTTGACTAGGTTGAATTATGCTAGCCTCTAGCATTTCTACAAACATATGTTCAATTTCACTCTTTTGGGCATAGGGATATCTATACAGCATGGTGTTTGGAGGAATGCTTCCTCAAATTAGATGAATAACATGACCATGATCACAAATAGGTGGTAGACCTTTGTAAGTCTCAAATACCTTGGAATGATTGTCCAAGACTTTTTGGAGATCTGGAGAAATAGATGATTTCGATGTGGGAACCTCTAGCAAACATAATTGTGAAATTACACCTCATTGTTCCTTATTTAGAAGCTTTGTCATATCATTAGAGCCGATTATCTTTCTTAGTTTCCTCTAATACCCATTAATTCAAATTCCTTTCCTTCCACACAAAATTTCAAGAAAAGTTCTTGAAAATTAAAATCTATTGTACCCAAGGATTGTAGCCATTGGACTCCTAGTACAACATTAGCACCACCCATTGGAATGGAAACAGTTGGGCTATTCAATACATATTCCCCCATGGATAGCTTGATATTATGGCACTTTCTAGAGAAATTTATGGTTCCTCCACTTGCAACCATCACTTGACACTCTGGTGCTGGATATAGGAAGCAATTCAATTCCTTAGCTATGTTACAATGAATAAAATTATGGGTACTTCCCAAATCAATAAACACTATTACCTTTTTCTTCTTGATATGTCTTTCTATTTTGATAGTTTCAGGAGTGGTAATTCCAGCCAATGCATTACAAGATATGGTCAGATTCATTTCTTCTTTATCTAGGGTCTGTTCCTGGAGTATATCCTCTTCTTATGATAATTCTTGTTCCTTTTCTTCCTCCTCTTCACAATCTATATAGAATAATTTCTTCTAAGCACACTTATGACCTTTAGTGTATTTGCTATCACGACTGTAACATAGCCCTTTTGCTCTTTCTTCTTCCAATAGTTGTCATGTCAACCTTGTAGGTTGTGGAAGGCTAGGGGCAACCACACTTTCATCTTTATAGTTGTGAGTGGTAGGCTTCCTGGTTGCCATAATTTTTCTTTCCATGTTTCTTGCTAACCTGAATGCTTTTTCCAATTAATTAGGTTCCCAAAGGCAAGCCTCATGTTGGATATTATCTTTTTAAGTCCCTATGAACACATCAATCCTATGCTCCGTTGGAATATCTTTTACCCTTATGTTCAATTGTTTGAAGTCCTCAATGTGCTCCATCATTGAACCCTTTTGTTTGAGATTTATCAATTGGATAAAAAGGTGTTGCTTTTTGTATCCTCATAATGTGCTATCATTTCTTCCATAAAAATTGCACAAGTGACAATTTGTTTATGAGAGAAAAGCCATCGATACCATACAAACTTATTTGGTTCCAAATATAAAGTTGCAATATGTACCTTTTGTGTGTTTTGTACATTATGGAGATTGTAAAATTGCTCCATATGTAGTATCCATGTTCTGGGACCCTTGCCATCGAACTTCCTCATATCAATTTTTGCAACATGGTGGGTCTTCAATCCAACATTAGAGTCTATGAAATCATGATTAACATTTCTTTTGTTCTCATCATCAGTTTTCTTTACTACCCTTTCACCATTAATAACCATTTCTTGTAGCAACTTATTCAAATTTATCTTCAATTCTTCCATCTTAGCATCCATGCCATTCATCTTAGATTCCATGCCATCCATATTAACTTCCACCCCATCCATCTTAACTTGCATACCATTCATATTAGCTTCTACACCATTCATATTGGCTTCAGTTACCTTTTGTGAGAGTGAAAATTGTTGTACTTGGTCTTGTAATTTTGATATATCATGTTGCATTTCTTCCTCTTCTTCACGAGTCATGTTAGAGCTTTAAGGTTTCTTACTAGGTTTTTCCATTCTCTCTCTTCAGGGCATCAATTAATCCTAATAATTCTTCACTATTCCGTTTGAATTCCTTCAAACTATTTTTTCAAACCAACCTTATGCAAAATTTTAAAAAAACTACACTGTTTTTTTCACTTTGTAAGATATCGATATTGAATCTATTGTATCTCTATAAATGCAGATCTCAAATACCTGAATTCATTTCCTTCAGTAGCCTTTTGATTCCTCTCTCTAACCCCACAAGTCTGATCAAGATTGGATTCTCCAAAGAAGAGTTATGCCAAATCTCCCACGGTGACCTGATTATAGATTAGTTGAGTAGAGCGAACTTGTACGAAGTGCCACATGTCACTGTTTCGACCTTAGTACCCAAAACTGATATACAAAAAAATAAAGGCCATCCTATTTCTGAAACTTATGAAATTTCAATATAATGCTCAAAACAAAAGTTACGACGATTTTCCCTATATCACTTGTTTGGAATGTAATTCGGGAGTCTGAAAAGACCGTAACTTCCTCAGATCATTTCTCCGAAAATATAGTGAAACAAGCTCTGAAATTGAACCCAAAGTTTAAAATGATTTTGGCTCAAATGATGTTTTTTTAGCTTCTCAAACGTTGCAAAAACAAAGTTATAGAGAAAATGCCATGATGACCTATTGGGAGTAGCGAAACCCTAAAATCCAAAGCTCTAGTACCAAATGTTATGAAACCAACTCAAAAAAAGATAGAAAAGATAGATCAATGCCTTAGAATTCATCCTCTTTGATGGGGAAACCTCCTTTACATTTCACAAATGAAAAATTCTTGGATGATACAAATGACTAGACCTCCCTTCTATATGTAGGAGTCTAAGAGGTCACAATAACAATAGTGGGTTTCTATTGGGTATACTAATAACAATATGGGGATAATAGGGGCACAATAATAACAATAAGGGCTAGAATGACAATAGTAATGGGGGAATCACTAGCATTATAGAGACCTAACTGTTATTGGGAAATCTAGTGTCCACTCGGAGTTGCTAGTCCCACTAAGACTGGTAGCTATCTTAGAAACAAACAAACTAAAACTACTTTTGCTTTCCTTTATGAGAAGAAGATAAGAGGGGAACAAAGGACACCAACCTCGGTCTTACGCTTGGTTCCTTGCTTAGTTCCTCTCCCTTCTAACAGATCTTTGCCGCTCCTCTTTCATGTACCCAGCTCCAAAGAGTTCCTGTGGAATCAAAGTAGCATAATACTATCGAAGAACAGAGATCTACAATCATAAGCAATACAAGACCAGATATGTATTGGCTACACAAATGCATATATCATCAAACATAAAAGAATGTGGAGGAAAACTTAAATAGCTTTATTAATATCAAGAAGAGAAAAGAGGATTACAACCCACTGTTTTGACCCATCATCATCCTCTCAGCTTGAAAGCCCTTCTTCACCTCATGAAAAGCTTAGATCACCCAACACTATGATGTTGCACTAGGAAACCAACAACACTTCCTTACAAGATACAAGATTCCAGCCTTTGGATATCTGTGATGAGGGATCCATATATAGATGATTACAGGGGAGTAAGTCAGTGTCTGGGATTTTGATCAGTGCCCTCTCTCTGATAGTTCTTGATTCCGCTTGGAGATTGATGATCTCTTACTCATCCCTGGGTGAATTCAATGATTGTTTCCCACCAATGTAAGCTTGACCAGGTTGTGAATACACTAAATTAGTGTAAGTCTAAGTCATTCTAGTAAAAGGTAAACTGGCCTGAGGTTGTTGGACTCTAGGCACAAGTGGTTTTTGTAAAACAACCTTAGAAGGCTGAATTTGTAAACCTGAAATTTGGGGGTCTAAGGTTGAAGGACTAGCTTGCACAGGTTGACATACAACTAACTGAGCTTGTGACTGTGGTAAAGCTATAACAAAAGACATAGTAGGTATGGATGAGACATACTGGATAAGTTATGATGGATACACAAGCCTTGGTTGAATGGGCATTGTTGGCTACCATTGATAGATATTCATTTCAGGCTAACCTAAAGATGACAATGTACCGACATATGGTTGCCCCCTAGAAAATAGAGGATAAGAAGATTTTGTATATTGTTATTTGTATGGTCATAGTCCAATGTAAATCAGATACATTGGATGGTAACTAGATGAACCATCTTGCTATTGGCTTGGTGGGTCCAGCTGTTCAGTATCCGTTAATGAAGAACTAGATAAAATTCTTGTAGAGGACAAAGGTGAAGACCAAGTGCTAGAAGCAACACCTGAGTGGGTTCCAGATAAAGATTGGTAACCCAGTGGGATGGACAGAACACCATACAAATTTGACCTAAGTGTCGTAGTAAACATCGAAGAGGTTGCGACAAAATATTTTTTCGTAGCTATATCAAATGGTACAGTCTGGGAATGAACTGAAAAAAGCTGTTGACTGATCCTCAGAAGCATTTTTATCATTGAGGCCTCTATTTTCTTCATTTTCCTCTATTTTTCCTTCAATTTTCATCATATGCAATTTGATGACCTTTCACCTTCATTTTCTCCCATTTTACATTATTTTCATAAATAAATGCCAATTAATTCCTATTTTCCTTTTCCTAAAGGCTCCAACCCTCATTCTTCTTGGCATCCTTGTTTTAAAACCTTTCACAATGGGACCGCCTATAATAATATCATATTTGGTAGGACACATTTCATCAAAATGTTTTAGACTAGACTCACATACATATTCATACAAAATCTAATCCTTTCTTTAATGAACAAGATAATACATCAACTAAGAAATATAACTTCAATATCTCTACCAAACCCTCACATACAACAACAAAATGTCACATGAACCTATTTCCAATATCTGCAAATATTTAACCACCCTTTCTCTATAGAGAAATAAAAAAATCAAAGCACATTTAAGACTCATAAGAACAACAAAAACATAATACATCTCTCAAATGACATGTAGAACATATGATTCAACAATAGAACTAGACAATAGAATATGAGTAGTATATGTCTAGCGAAGTCTTTCATAAAGATGAAGATCTATCACTAAAGCTCAAGCATAACTATGCTCATTCTCTAATCAAGATTAAGAGTATATAAACCAATAATAATAATAATCAAACTTCAGTACTGCATAAAATATCTTTGTAAGATACACCCCTTAACTCAATATAAGCACACTAAAAAACTTGTCATATAAAATTTATGCACACTCTTGTGATCAAGGAATTGACCTCTGCATATAATGATCCTTGATTGCAAAAAATGTTGTGCAGTTACTGATGGTTGTCAAAATCCTGTAACAAATACATTAGCATGCAAACATTTCCATACCTCTGTCAATATCATCCCTTCTCCGCTACATCAAGCATATAAGTTCATAAAGATATATCACCAACATTAATACATATTTTAACATGAAGACCAAAGAGAAATTGTTTCTATTCCGTGCAAAAATATTTGTGATAGTGTTTGATGCTTCAAATCCTACAGTCACACTAGATATATCTAAGGAGTGTTCATCTTTTAGTAGAATATATAACAACCATTATCACAATTATATGGTGATCATAAACTATCAAATCCAAAGGAACCTCCAATATTTTTTTTTTTTACAAAAGTATGATTTATTTAGAACTATAAATGGGTCAATGATATTCAATCAATCCAGAACTAAGCTTACTTATAACACGTCAAAGGATGAGCTTAATAAAAAAACCAAATCATGAGATCTTTGGACTAGTTTCCTTGAGATAAATCAAATCTTAATTATATTTGGGCCCTTGTACATTGGTGAAATGAATCTTTCATTAAATAGAAATTTATGGACATGACACTTAGCAGTTTAGATCAGAACATGTCAAATAATCAGCTCAACTACAAAAGATAAAAGCACAACTAGTTTATCTAAAGTAAATGGTCATTCAAACTTCCTTACACCTGTCACTAAACAAAGCAAAACATAATTTAAAAATATTTATGTGGATTGTCAATGCCAAACCTAATATATCTCACAAAATGCACACACAAACACTAATTGATCTCCTTGAATATTTATAGTCTCTCCACCTTATGATTATGATGGGAAAAAACATTGGTTTGTTGATTGGATCAAATATACATTAAAACACCTTTAATAACATCATCACCTTGGGAAATTCCATGGTTTGGCCCTTAGTTTATTATTTTTTTTCACCTATAGGCATCATTGTGGGGGATAAGCCTGGTTCCCTGGCATGATCTTCGTGGGGGCAGAATGAGCACCTAGTGAAGATGTCGAGTCATGGCAGTGTTCTATGCAGCTTCCCAATGAAGATGTGCTAATTTCAGGAAATTCATGGTTACTCCGCCTAGAACTCTGCCACACTGCTACATAGCCTTGCTAGGAACCTTCAGAGCTTGTCCAATCTCCTCCAAATCCACTGCAACCATTAGAGAATCATCATAAGATATAACTTTCTGAGGCACCTCTACATTCTCTTGCAACTCCTTTGCAAACATCAGCGCATCATCTTATTAACTCGTTGACATCAATGCCAATCATGTTGCCAAGAAATTGGTCCTTGCACCGAACTTGTATGAATATTTGATGGTCAATACATCAATGTTGGAGGCCGTACCTCACTGGCATCAATGATCAACAAATTTGGTATAGAGATCCATTGGGAACTCTGAGGTCATGAGTTCATCCCCACTGATTGACATGTTTATAAATATTGTTTTTTATTCATAATGTGGGAATTTTGTCACATTATTAGCAAATGCTGATGGGAGTCTTGTCGATCCATTATTGAAAAAAAGGGAATTATGTAGAAGCATGCCTAGAAAAGGGTCTTTTATAGAACCCTTAATTTCACATATATATGTGTGTGTGTGTGTGGTTTTTGCAAGATTTTGGGTTCAATATTTTTCCAAATTGATTTCTAGAAGAAGATGAACGATTAAGGCTTAGAGATGAATCTAACTAGAGGTGTGTGATGCCATTTTGGAACTTATTTAATAACCATAATTTGTTTTATATGTTTTGAGAGGTTATAAACAAGACTACAATTGTTTTGGATACATTCTAGAAACAAATTACGAAAAGGGGATTGAGCGACCACATTGATGAATTGGTAGAAGTAGAGTATGGGCATAACAATGACAACTAGTGACATTACTTATGTGATAGTTAGTGGTAGCATTTATGATAGTGGTTGCAACTCATGATGGTGATTGCAGTGATAGTGGTGACAATTTATGATGATGGCATTGGTTGCAGGTTGTGATAATGATTGTGGACCATGCAATGATTATAGGTTGTAGAATGTACTTATGATTCAATGATATATCATGACAATGGATCTAGTTTGAAAATTGTATGAAATAAAGGTGCACAAGAAAGTTGGAGAAGGGGGTGGGTGCATCCGTTGAGCTTGGGGCCTACTTGTTTTTTAGGCTGGAGCCTAGAGTAGGTTTAAGCCCACTCATCATAAAGGTTGGAACCCCAATCAAGTTATAGTCTAAAATAGACATGTACTTGTGTTATTTCAAGGTTGGTGCCTAAATTAGGTTGTAACCTATCACAAGTGGAAGCTTTCATATCATGGGGGTAATTGCCTCCAATAAGCCATAACCTGCAAATGTATGTAATGAATTAAAGATAAAGAAGAATACAATTTGTGGTTTCTTCCCATATCAGTTTCCATGTAAAAGCTTGTGTCTCTTTATGATTTAATGGATTCTTGATATGTTATTAATATTTTGATGCATTGTTATAATTGTTGATAGGATGCTTATGATTTAATGTTATATGTTTGTTTGATTATGAAAATTCATGAAATTGTAAAATTGATCTCACATTGATTCACCCCCATCATAGTGTGGCCTTTGGGCCCACAAATGGCATCGACAAAGTTTCCTTTCGAAATGTTAAGTACATGAAGGTTGAATTTCAAGGAAATATAGCCATGACTAGAGTAGTGGGTAAGCCTCCTATGTTTGATGGGACCTGTTATCACTCAGATTTTCCCAAAAGTTGTAAGAAGGGGAAAGGGTTCGAGGTAACCACAAACCAAACTTTTAGATACAAAATGCAGCCAATTTGTATCTAGAGAGGGCTCTCTGTTTAATTTTTAGCTTTGTTTTGAAAGATATTAGGCTATTTATGAAGTTTAGGGGGTTTGTTTGAGTTTGGGTGGTGAGATTCAATAGCAGAGTGTAGGACTGACTAGTTTGGGCCATTGGGTTAATGGAGTCAAAGAAGATGGCTTAACTGGACTTGGTTTCTTAACAAAGGATGGTTTCACAGAGCAAGATAATCAAACAGGGAACAAATAAAGACTTGGAATAAATGGAATGGTTTTAAGATAGATGAAGGGCTGTTAAGAATCCTTCAACATACTTAAGAGAGTAGAATGTGACTAACCATAAATAAAGAGAAATTAAGAATTCTTTACTAAATGATTACAACGAAAGAACTAGAAAACATGAGCAATTAAGAATTCATTGTTTATACTAATTCAGAAGAAAACATAGAGAATAATAACGATTGAAAACAGAGTGCAATTAAGCATATTCTGAGTTGCTCTTTTTCGTTTATCATTCAGATGTGAAACATAGATGATATTATAAACAAAGAAAACTTTAAAGCACAAGTTATAGAGGACTTATTGATCCGGTGTTTGATTCAAGAATTCTGAGAAAAGTCCCTTGCATTAATTCTTTGTCCAGCAAGGCATGCAAAAGTTGAGTCCAACAAGCACTTTATTCCAAAATAACCAATATTACAGCAATGTATATGAATCCACACTCAATACTCCAATTGAGGGGTATTTATACAAAAATTTTACAAAAAATATCTCCTAAAAGAGTGAGATATATTTTAGGATGACTAAGAATAAGTTATAGGAAAATAGAGACAACTAGTCTCGAAGATAGGAGAAAAGTAAACTGCTGTTGTGCTATTCCTATTCTCGTTGAGTGCGCTGGAGGTAGGCCCTAGAATTTGGCTTGTTGTTGTCTTCTATAGTAACTCAGTTCTGGCTGTCTTGTTTTGACTGATACTCTTTACTTGTTCTGATACACTTCGACCTGTTTGATCTTTGTTCATCTTACTATGGTAAATAGCCCAAAATTTACATTTTACCAAAGATAAATTTACAAAATTTCTAACATGTCTTCCCACCATTTTCGTTCTGGAAATTTGTGCTTCTAAAGTTTCGTCAGGGTCCCATCAGTTTCTGTATATCTGAAAAAGGTAGGCTGGATTGTAAACAAGTGCTTTATCTCATGCTCAACATAGAATAAGTTCTCTAAGCTGTCATAGAGAACTCAGCCTGTGGGGAGTAATTTTATTCTTGATGCACTTGTTGATGAACTAGCTTGATGGCCATCATACTTATTCAGTTTGTCTACATAATCTACATGCTTCATTAATCTGTTATTAATCACCAAAGGACTTGGTAGCCCTTTACTCTGCAAAATAGTGAACTTCTCCATAAAAGAATTGATTTCCATCTGCATATCCTGGCATCTTCTCTCCAAGTTCTACATCAAAGTTCTCTTAGTTAGCACCCTTTTGATTTCTAAAATAGTTTCTATCCTGTCTGAGATGCCAAATTCTTCCAGTTTTTCCTTATTTCTGTTATTCAAAAAGTGTATAAGCCGATTGGCTTCATCTGGCATTTGTCCTTGTCTTCTGAATTTCTCCCTGTGCTACTTTCACTAGATCAATTTGTTCAAAGATCACCTGGATGGATGGCCATACATCATTTATAGATTGAGTGATGTTGGCCCAAAGAATTTTCTTGATCTCTGCCAGGGGCTTGTCAAAAGTGAGATCTTTTTCTAATGCCTTCACTTTATTTTCTAAGGCTTTGATCTCCCTTGTTTTCTCCACAACATTTATCTTTGAGATATTATAATATGTTTCCATTTTCGCCAATTGTTCTTCTACCTGTTTTAATTTTGACACTTGTAGCCTCATGTCCTCCATTGCCTTAGTCAGCTCTTCTGTACTCAAATTGGTACTGCTACCTCATGTTTTTCCTGCTGTAACTATACCTGTGACCAACTCTATTGTGGTTGTTGGGATGTTTGGGGCTAGCACTATCCCAAGTGTAGATGGGACTTCTGTTGAGACTATGGGAAATACCTTAGGAGGATGAGAGGTCAACTTTCCCTGCTTGTCCTTTAGTGCTTTTTCTAAAGCCTGCTCTGTGTCATCCAATATTTCATTTAGTTTCAAGAGTAGGTCCATCATCTCTTCTTAAAATTTCTGTTTAATAGCCTCAGCAGTCTGCGGATGCCTTGAAGGGGGTAGCTTGAGCTGTTTCCTCAAGGCAATAATGTCTTCTTCTTTCTTCTTGATTAGTGCTTCTATTCCATTAACATCTTTGGGATCATGTCCCAATCCAATGATGATTTCTTCTAATGATTTTATTTTGTTATCCTTGGCCAGGGAAGAGGCTTTCTCCAAGTGTAGTTGAGTAGTTGTGTTGTCCAAGGAGTTTTGTAGCTTATGGGCCACGATTGCTTTACCAGCGTGTTAACACCCAGGTTGTTCCCTATGACTCCCAAGGGAATACGGCTGGCGTAACTACTAACCAATCTTTGGACTACAGCTTCTAGCCCAGCTGTAATCAGAGAGGGCTCTCTCTGTAAGGTTTGTCACTATTTTAATGGAGTTTTTAGGCTAGTTATGAAGTGAATGTTTGATTGTTTTTTATGTTTGGTTGGGAGGATGCTTCTGATAGTTTTAAAGCTTTATCTGCAGGTGAGACTAATCCATTGGGCAATGGGTTCTGTAGCTCTTGTTTCCTTGAGATCATGACTTAGTGCAGCTGGAATTACAGGGCCTATGTGTATTTCATAAAACAAACTGTAAATTGTGAGGGTGAAATGAGAAACAACTAGCAAAGAGCATTTAAGGATTCTTTACTAAGCTAGGTAGTGGGAAAGAGGTCTACTACGTAGGAGAAATTACTTGAATTCCTGAAATAGTAGAGCACTGTGATGATATAGTATGAAAGGTAGCACTTAAGAATTACTCTTTCAATACCATAATTGAAGAAAACATATGAAATAGCTTGGATTGAGCTCAGGGTAGTCAATGATTAAGTCCTGGGACTATTCTTTTTCCTTGCTATTTAGATATTGAGTGCATGGAGAACATGAAAGATATATGAAAGTATAGCAAACATATATGTAACAGAGAGTAACGAGAAAACTTATTGAGCCATGGAATACACAGGAATCCTGCAACTTTCAGCCATACACCAGCAAGACATCAAGAGAGACAATGCTTCAGGAAATCCCATCATCCTTTGTATTAGTTGTCTGAAGATTTACAACATAAGAGTAACAGAATAGATATCAAGAGATTTCTTACATCCAGAGTCCAACCTCTGCTAACAAATGTGAGGCGGAATATATAGAAGTCTATTACAAAATGTCTCAGGCATGAGTCATCTGAGAGGAAAAATATCTTCTTACACTCGTACTAGGCTGGTAGATGAGAAGTTATTACAATCTTTAATGAGCTATAAAAGCTCATAACTCCTGTCAGAACAATCTTGGCATTTGGGGCTTACGGAGTTGGTTGGAGTCTGCTAAGTGCTTTGACATAAAGGCTGAATAACGTGTCCGTGCAGCTGTAGTTTGTGTGTCCTCTTGGCCCTGTCAGAAAATGGTCAGAGACTGCTGACTTGGTGGCTCTTGGAGTTGGCTGAGGGTATACCACCAAGTTTTGTGCATTTCTTTATCTTTTGGCTAGCTGTCATGGTCCATATGCTGGGTCCGCATTCAGCTGCTTTAAATGCTCACTTTATCCTTTTGTTTGTCTTGTATTTGACCTGGAGCTGGCAGTGACTGGACAGCTGGAGCTACCGTGGCAGAATTCGAAGCATTGATTGCCACCAGTCTTCCTTAGGCATCTGATGCCTCCTAATCTTTATTAAGGTCTCATCGGCCTCTGTATATCTAAAGAAATTAGGAGGAGTCTCAAAAAGGTGGTTCACTTCATTTTCAATAAAGAATAGGCCTCCCAATTTATCATATAAACTCTATCCTGAGGGTGGCCCTATCTGTTCAGATGTACTGCTAGATGCAGTAATCTGATTCTCAATGTATGTTACCCTTCTGTTGGCAAACTGCTCCTGGGAGACCAATTTTCCTGCACTAGTTAGGAGGCTGGGCAGGCCTTTTGCTTGCAGTTCTGCCAACATGACCTTGAATTCCTCCACATCTGCTGTGATCTCATAGCACTTCCTCTCCACAGCTTGTACATAATTCCTGAGGGTGAGCACTTTCTTGGCAATGAGAATGGCTTCTGTTCTATTAGGGATACCTATGGCTGCCAGTTCCTCCTGCTCCTGCCTGTTTAGGAAGTCTATAATCCTGTTGGCCTGATCTGGTCTGTTTCCCAGCAGTGTTTTGGCCTTATTGATTTCTATGTGTGCTTGGCCCAGCAATTCCATCTGTTGATGTATTGTTTTTATTGATTTCCATTGCTGTGTGATGGATTTTCTTATTTTGGCCCATAAGATCCTTTTTATTTCGGCCATGGCTATTTCCAGATTCAATTCTTTTTCTAAGGCCTTTATCTTGTCCTTGAGGGCCTTTATTTCTCTGCTCTGCTCAGCCACCATTACCTTGGACTTGTCATATTTGGACTCCAGCTCTGCCAATTTCTCCTTGGTTTTCTTTATTTCATTGGCCTGGAGTTCCATCTCTTTGATAGCCTTGGTCAGGTCCTCTATACTTGGATTGGCCTTTTGGGCTACTGATGTACCTGCTGCTTCTGTTGTGGGGGCCACTGTTGCCACTGATGTTGCTGCTGTTGTGGAAGTAGTTGAAGGAGCTTGGGAAGTAGATTCTCCCTATTTGTCTTGTATTTCTCCTTGCAGCTCTTTCTCCAATTCACGGATCCTCTGATCCTGCTGCAGTAAGAGGTCTAGCTGGTCCTCAGCCTGTTTTTGCTTTTGAAGCTCAGCTGTTTGAGGGTGCTCGGTGGGCTGCAGCTTCAATCTCTTCCTTAATGCATTGAGATCATCATCTTTCCTCTTTATGAGGGCCTTAACACCTGTCAGATCACTAGGATCATGCCCTAGATCAATAATGATTCTTCAAGAAATTTTATTCTATTGTCCTTGGCTTTGGAGGACATCCTCTCAATGTCTAGCTGAGTGTTGGTGTTTTTTAAAGACTCTTTCAGCTCATGGGCCAATGTGGCCTTTTCTACTAATGTGGCATAGACCATCTCCCCAGCCTGCTTGTGGAGTTCAATCTGGTCCATGGGATGTATATCTTTAGCTAGGACCTCCACCCTTGTCTTTATGAAATCTGCAGCTGTCTTAGGCTGCGGCCCCTTGGGCTTAAAATGACTGAATATTATTTTCTCTTCTTGGATGTCATAAATAGACATCAGTCTCTCTTGCATGGCTGGTGTAGCATCTATGAACTGTTTATACACCTCAGCCATCAATAGCTCATTTTGAGCCTTTATTTGCTTAAAGGAAGCCTTAGTGCTCTTTGGCTTCTTGCTTTGTTATGATTGAGAGGCCACCTCCAAGCTAACCTGTAAAGTTTGCTCCTACTAAAAGGAGCTTGTCCCTGTGTGTTGGCTGCTCTCCCTGTCCTTTGCTGTACTGTTCAAGACATCTTCAGTAATGTCTTCCACCTCTAGGGAGTCTGCCCTTTGCCTTTTGGCCTCTGGCTGGTGGGAGGATCCACTGAGAGGAGTGGACTCTTCTCTTTGTCTTTTTACTCCCCTTTCTTCATGTGATGGGGTCTGCAGAACTGGGACAGTCAATGGCTGAGTTTGAGGTGGTGGTGTTTGCGTTGTGGGAGTTTCTGGCAGCCCATTCTGTGGCATAATAGTTTGTTCTTGTTGCTGGCCCGTTTCCTGCTCTGTTTCCTGCTCTGTCTACTGCCCTGTCTGCTGCCCTGTCTCCTGCTCTGTTTGTCCCTTTCTTGGTTCATCCTCTGCACCCATTATGCCTTTGCCTTTGTCCATTGCTGCTGTTGTTGTAGCAAGTGCCTGTGGTGCAGTCCTTGTAACCGAGGTCCCTTGTCCTATTGAGTAAGGCAGTCTGAAGGGTACCTGCTGCACATAATCCAGGTCAATTGTCTTCTCAAGCTCTTTGACATTTTTAAGCATTCTTTCTTCCTCAGTTAGGCTCTCAACTAGAGTGTCCGGCTACCATTCTTGTAAGTTGGCATATTTTTCTATGTGTGGGTATTGGCAATGCTTAATAGTTAGGAGCCTATACTTATTTCTTCTAGCAGAGATGAAACCTTGAGGGTCATAAGGGACCCATCGAAAACTATAGGACAGCTTGTAATTGTCCTTAAGGATCAAGTCTGTAGTTTCCCATCCTTCCTTCTTGTTCATGATGAAGGGGCCCATTTCATTTTTGAAATTAAGGTGGGCCTTTTTCTTGGAGCTGTGGAAGTGGGTGAGGTATGATTGAATTAATTTCCTGTAATACTCCAAGGCAAACAACCTCATAGGTACGTATTTGGGGAGCCTGTATGGACAGAGCTCACATCCATAGACCCTAAATACAGTATGGTGTTCATATAGGTACCAGTCGCCTATTTTATTATTCTTAGAAAGCTGCAGAGCTTTCTTTATCTCATTAGATATCCTGGGAGGAGGGGACTTCATCAACATGCAAGAGATTGGATATACAAACTGGTCAACAAATTCACAGTAGGTATAGGGTGAATTTGTGACCTTGTGATAAACTGAGATCCAGAAGATAACAGATCTTCTCTCCCCTGTATGATCCAGCCTTCTGATGTAGCATGGGAAGGCTTCAGAATAATAAAACATGAACAGATGGTAGATGTAAGCTGAGTATCTGAAGACCCCCTGTCTGTCCACTTTGCTCAACTGATCATGAATTTTATTTGCTATGAATTTAGCAAAGTTATACTTTCGGGCAGGGGGTTGGTGTGGGCTGTAAACAGACAACAACACTAGCATGGCTTTATCCACATGCTCACTGTTTTGGTATCCCAACACATAGGCTATCATGTCTAGTAACAACCTACCTACATCATTGAAATGTTCATTCAGATAAGGAGGTGGCTCTGTAGTCTGGCACTCACGTCTCATGAAGGTCCTGATGACCTTTTGCAGCTCTTCACTGGTCATCTTGTCACCAGCTTCCAGCAAATAACTCATGGAGAATGGGATCAGCAACTCTATCTGATCAAACTGTAACATCTTGTTTATGGACTCAGCATTTATGTAAAAGAGGATCCTCCTTGATGGAGTGTTGACAGCTCTGTGCTGGACATCATAGTGTTCAGCACAGATGTGAATGATATCGGGGACAACATTCACAGCTGGGAGACAGTAATAGGGCAGGTTTGACTCCCAAATCCCATGTGTACCATGCCCATCCTTATAGTCTTCCCTCAGTTGACTGAAGGTCTGCAAGAAGTCCTTGTTTCCTTCAAAGTCTCCAATGAGACAATCCTTGTCAACTAATGGCAAGGCCTCCAGCTCCTTATTTGTTTGACTTAGTGAGGCCACACTGATGGATTAGGGTGCAGGAGATGCCATGATATAAGCTAATCTGTACATGTAGAGGTAATGGTTTGACAAGTCCTTAAATACTTTTAGCAGCAGGTCAACTGAAAACACAGTCTGGTGTCCTTCTTTTAGTGGAAAATGCAAGCTGGCTTTTGTAGTTTGCTGCGAAATTCACAGGGATGTGAGTTGCTAATGACAAGCTGTAGAGATAGTGAGGTTTCTCTGGTAAGAATGCAGGTGGCCTGTACTTGGCAAAAGGGAACAATGTCGAGCACCTCGGGGGCAATCTTGGGGTTTTTAGCCCGTGGAACGAGCACTCCACTGTCAAGTTGGGGTTTAGGGGTGGTTCAGGTTACCTGGGTTTACTTCAGGTAATAGGCAGAGCTGAATTCAGGAGTTTAGCAGTCTTTTAATGGTGAATTTTTATAGAGAATTGAAATGAATGGGAAAAGTGGGAAATTGGTGAAATACCTGGAAAAACTAGCTTGGACGCTTGCGAGCCGGGCCGTGGAGGCTTAATGCCATCAAATTGTGGACTTGCAATGGTTGAAATCTTGAATTTGTTGGCTGGAGGACAAATTTCGCGATAGCTGGTCGACAACAGCTCCTTCTTTTGCGCGTGAAAATGACTTAAAACGGCTCATTTGGTCGTTTATAACGTTAAATTTTGGGAAAAGTGCGCATTTGGCGCTTTTCCGCCGATGAGGTCAGCATGACGTCATGGTAGGGCCCAGGTACGGAAGTGACGTGGCGCTGAGGTGTGAGCCAGGGTGGCAGGACACGGTGGCGGGTAGATGCGGTGGTAGGGCCACGGGACGCGGGGCGGGCAAAGGTGAGGTGACGTCAGGATGACGTGCGTGTGACGTAGGAGGGAGGGTGGTAACCGGGATGGCGGTAAGCGGGTTCCCCGCACCACCTTTGGGCAAAGGCGGTATCGGGGAGGGGGGCTCAGAACAACCCCAGCGCCCGCCACGCGTCCCTGTACGGGGCGGAAAACCACTTTCCCCGGACGCTAAAGGTCGGCAGGTCGGGGAGTGAAATTGACCGTCCACCGTAAGATCTAGGCGGCGGAGATCGGACGGCTGGCGGGTCCTCCGACGGGTCGTGCAGGTTGGGAAGGGGCCCGCCAGCCGATTAAAATATTCATTTAAATATTTTGGGTGGAGAACCTTGGGATAGTGGGTTTTATGGGTTTTTTGGGTTTTCTCATAATTTCAAAAGGGGTTATGGGTAGGAGGGGTTTTGTAGGGTCTTTCTTTGCAAATGAAGGCTTAATGAGTGAAATGACTTGGAATAGGGAGAGAGATGAAAAGGAGGTTCATCAAAGTGACTAGGTTTCATTTTGATCTCTTTTTAAAAGACCATATGGCTATAATGCCAAGGGGAGGGATATTTATACAAACTTTGGGGTTTATACACCATGGTGTTAATACTAGTAGGGGATGGGTAAGATAGGGGAGTTACATAATAGGATTAGAGGTTAATATGGATGAAGGGAGGTGAATAGGGCGTAATACAACTAAGTTTTCTTGGAAACAACTTAGTTTGAAGAGTAGATCAAAACGAAAAGATTTTTACACAAGAAATGTGGCTTTCGAAGGATGAAGAATCTCCATGAAACCATAAATCTTTCTCTGCACTTTAACTGGTGAGGGGATGTTAATAACAAATGGAAAAATGGAAGGAAGGGAGGTTAGACATGCTTCTTTGTTTTGCTTCTCTCATTTTGATCATCAAAGTCAAATTTTGAACTGAATATCACTTCTGCAACCCCATCTACCTACCCAACTAATTTGCCTAGCATTTTTTGTTTCTTCTTGAAGGGTGCACTTAGGCTTGCAAACCCTTTATGTGCCCTTTTCTTTTCATTGGATTTTTGCTTTCATTTCCTATCTACCACTACCCTTATTTCTTCCAAGGCCCCAGATTAAGCAGTTGGGAACCTTAGTTTCTCTGCCTAACTACTGATCTGCCAAGATTAAACAGTTTGGACAGATTTCTTTCTCTATTCTACAACAAAAATTGAAAACATGGCATGATCCAGATTAGACTGTTGGATCATCCATCAAAATAGAGCCCTTATCAAGATAGAGATACACCTTGTCTTTCCTGGAAAATATGGGATCTTTGTAGCAGCAAAGTAGAGCATATTTGGCACTTGAATTTGCCAATCATGAAAGATGAAACCTATTGGTATAGGTATCCAACACAGCGAATGTGGAATAGACCATTTCTCCAGTTTTCTTGTGGAGTTCAATTTGGTCCATAGGATGAATATCATTTACTAATACCTCCAAGTTAGTTTTGATATAATCTGCTACTGATTGAGGTTGTTGCACCTTTGGCTTGGAGTAACTCATTATCATCTTTCCTTTTTTAATGTCATAGACTAACATTAGTCTTTGCTGATTTGTGGGGGCCATTTTTAAATATTGATTGTACATTTGAATCCTTATTGGGTCATTCCTGGCCTTTATTTCTGTGAATGTCTTCTTGATATCTGAGGCCTGTTTACTTTTTTGTCTAAGGGATGACACTTCTGCACTGTGTTGTCTTTCTAGCTCTTGCATCTGTGAGCTAGTGGATGTTCCTCCCATTGTAAAAGTTTGTTGGCTAGCTCTTTCTTATCTTTGGCTATCTACAGTTTCTTCAATTATTTCCTCTTCTGACAGAGGGTTCAGTCTTTATCTTTTGGCGCCATGCTGTTTTGTAGCTCCACTAGCAGGGGTAATGGTTTCTCTGTCTCTCTTTTTATTTCTTTCCTCATTTAGAGGAGTTTGTAAAGCTGGAATTTCTGATACATTAGTTTGAGCTGAAGGAGTTGGCACTTGACCCTGTTCTTTGGAAATTCTAGGCTGATCTGTCATTGTAGGATGTTTCGTGGTCTCTATTTCCTTACCTTTGGATGTTCCTGTGGTTGTTATGTTGACTTCCTGTGGAGGCTGTTGAGAAGTTCCCGCAGTGGATGTACCAATGGCTAATTTTTGAGATAATTTGAATAGTACCTGCCCAAAAGAATCCAAGTCAAGGGTCTTCTCAAGATCTCTCATAGCATTTTCCATATTGACCTGCTCACTAACCTCTTCAACTAGGGTTCCCTCTATCCATTCATCCAAGTTTGCAAACTGCTCAATTTCTGGGATCCTATGATGCATACACGGGGATAACCTGTTCTTTGTTCTTCTGTCACATATAAAACTGTTGGGGTCCTATGGTACCCATCTAAAATTCTTTCTTAATTTCAGGTGGCCTTCTAAATTCTTTTCAGTTTCTTTCCATGCATCCCTGTTATTGATGACAAAAGGGCCTAGCTGGTTCTTAATTCTTAGCTGAGCTTTTTTCTTGGCCCCACAAAAATGGACTAAATCTGCATTTATGATTTGCCTGAAATACTCCAAGGTAAATAATCTCACGAGAACATACTTGGGTAACTTAAAATCGCAAAGTTCACACCCATATGTCATGATTTTTGTGTGATTTTTGTATAGGTACCAGTCACCTATCCTATGTTGTTTAGAGAGCTGGAGAATTTTCTTCATGTCACCATTAATCCTAGGAGGGGAAACTCCTATCAACAGAGAGGTTGCTGGATGTCCAAATAAGTCAATGAACTCATTATAAGTGTAAGGGGACTTAATGGTATTATGAAAGATTGAACTCCAAAAGATGACAGATCTAGGATTTCCTCTGGTGTCCAGTTTCTTGATAGGGAATGGAAAGTTATCTAACTAACATTATAACATGAGATGGTATATGAAAGAGGTATATTTGAAAAATCATTCCCTTTCCAAATTCAGGAACTGGTCATGGATTTTGTTGGCAATATAGGAGGCATAGTTATATCTGACAACAGGGGGCTGTCCTGGAGTAAAGATTGATAGTAATACTAGGGTACTATCATCAACATATTCATTGGAGTTAAACCCCATTATCAGGGATATCATATCAACAATGAGTCTTCTAGTTTCAGTGAAGCAAGTTTGCAGATAAGGAGGTGGACCTTTGGGTTGGTAGTTTGGTAACATCAAGGTTTGAGCAGTGTGATTTACTTATGATTCAGATAACTGAGAGGCTTTTCCTAGTAAGTACCCCATGGAAAGAGGGATGAGGGGCTGACTAGAATGGAATTGTATCATTTCATTGATGGATTGAGCAGTTATGTGAAAAAGGACAGTTGGGAATGGGGACATAACAATGCTCTGGTTGGGATCATAATTAGCATAGCATTGATGAATTATGTCTGGGAAAACATGGACTGAGGGAAGAAAATACATGGAAAGGTTGTCAGACTTATTCAGATAACTATCTCTGATTTGGCAGAAGATTTTAAGATGGTTACTATCACCAGATAAGTATTTATCGGCTAGAGGTAGATAATCTAAGTCTTTGTGAGGAGCATTGATGGGTGTGACATTCAGGGCTAGAGGGGTTTCCATTTTTGGTTCTTGTGGATTCAAAAATGGAATTTAGACTTTCTGTGAAAAAATAGACCAAACAGCAGGTTTGAAGGCTTTTGTGGCAATCACAAACTATTCTAGAATTGAAATTTGGCCCCTTTTTGTTGAATTTTCAGTAGAAAACCGAAATTACGGGGTTGCAGGGTAGACTAGATAAATACGTGTATTAAGGAAGAAAATGGTACAATGGCAGGTTGGATGACAGGCTATGGAGCACATTGCTATAGTTTTTCTGATCAGGTGGTGGTTGGGAAACTGGCATAGTTGACTTGGACGTTGTCTTGCATGGGAGCACAGGTCGTAGCAATCTATAGCGAAAATGACATTTTTTTGCTTTATTTTAACAAAAATAAGGTTTGCCGGTTCTTTTTGGATTTATCGGGCAGATGACGTAAGCAGAGATGTGACATTTTGTTGCTAGCGAAGGGTGGTAAGCGGTACATCATCGCACCACTTTTGGGGTTGGGTGGTTTTGGACGAGAGGCAAGCGAGAATATGGAATGCATGATGCATGGCGAAGGTACAGGCGGAAAATGGCTTGGTGTTTGTGAGTTAAAGCGCGGTCACCAGGGGAGGTGCGATATTGATGTAGACCGTTGGATGGTGAAGGGAAGATCAAATGGCGGATGGGCGATGGATATTAATTAACCCAGAGGGTTAATTAATCCTGTTTTCGTGTGGCGAGGAAGGTTATTAATAAATTTCGGATAAATCTATTAATCCCTATTAAATAGCATTTATTGTTATATTTAACCGGGGTAGGAATATTTAATAATTTGGGGATTTATATACAATAAAATAATATGGGAAAAGGTGAAAGTTTATTTGGGAGTTATATACTATGTGTTAAAGTTAATATGACATGAAGTAAAAAGCGCCAAGTTAAAATATTTCACGTATATATTCAAACTTAGGCTAAAGATGAAAAGGGGTTTTTTAGGTGATGTTATGTATTTTCCTATGTAAAAGAGGATTTTTACTTAGGGAATGAGTTTATGAAATCAAGTGAATGGTTTATGGATGATTCTAAGTACTTAGTCTCATAAATCATTAGGCCGAGGGTTCAATCCGTCCAAAAGTCAAAGAAATGCTCTGAGCCCCGTTAATTTTCAAAGACCTTAATACTTTAGGGGAAATTAGTGAAATCTTTAGGGGAAAATGTGAAGGGAGGTTAGTTATTTGACCTTGTCTTGCTTGAACTGCATCAAGTGTAATGTCTGCTTTGCACTTGTGAGAAAAATAAAAGTTAACACATTTAGAAACATGATCTATCACAAGTATCATTCTGCAACACCATCTACCTACCCTACCTACCTTAGCCTGACATTTTTTCTTCTTTATTTGGGTGCACTTAGACTAGAAAACCCTTGTCAATCTTCTTTTTCTTTACATAGCAAGCCTACCTAAGTTTGCACTTATTACATCTAAGGACTTAGATTACACTGTTGAGCTCCTTTTTTATTTACTCTACCTATCTACTTATCTGCCAAGATTACACTGTTTGGCCAGATATTTATTCACTATCTCTAAAACATGAAATTCAAATATGAACCAGCCAAGCTTAAGCTGTTTGCCTATTCATCAATTGTGGCAAAAGTTTAATAAGCTACACACAATTGCTTATTACAGAAAATCAAAAAGTAGTGGCATTTAGACTTGCACACTTTCGTGGTCTTTCTTTGTTTGGGGTTCATTTCTTTCACTTTTTTGACCCTTTTATTCTTTTTACCCTTTGATTTTTCTTTTACAGTATACCCTCTTTACATTTTTTTTTTTTTTTGAAAATATGGAAAACCTTTGCAACAAGAAAGGTATGAACATATTACAGAGCTCATCAAGTCATTCATGAAATATGATACCTATTGGTATAGGAGCATAACAGGACCAACTATGTATTTTGGAAAATAAGGATGGAAAATTATCTCAATTTCTTGGGAGCAAAAGTTTAGGCAATTGTCGAGACCAAATATAAAGGTCCTAATGCTATTTCGACAAATTTAATCCGAGGAAATTGAAACATATAATTCACAAGCTAAGCATGCTATCTTAAGTGCCTTGGAAAAGTCAGATTCATTGAAGCAACACAGTGCAAGTCAGGTCATCAAGTCTATAATAAGCTCAAAACTTATTATGAAGGGGATGCAAAAGTCAAAGAAGTCAGTTTGGAAGCTCTTAGGGGCCAACTTGAAACTTTGAATATGGAAGAATAAGAGGACATTTCTTCATATTTGCTTTGAGTAAAAAGTATACTCAACGCCATTGCAGGTCTCGATGAAGAAGTCTTAAATAAATATGTTATCCAAAAGGTTTTGAGATCACTTTTGTCAAGATTCAATCCCAAAGTATCATCTCTTTAGGAACTATCAGAAGTAGAAAATATTTCCATTGATAGACATCAAGGAACCCTTTTTGACTATGATCTAAGAATCAAGGAAGATAAATAAAGAGTCAAGGAAGCAACTTTCAAGGTAGAAAAATAAGAGAAAAAGAAAAAAAACCAAGAAGACACTAACTTTGATAAAGAAGAAGCCAAATTTGTTTTATGTTGAAGAGAGGAATTGACAAGTTCAAAGGTAATCTTCTTTTCAAATGTTTTGAATATGAAAGGATAGGTAATTATGCATCTAAATATCATTATGATAATATTAATGATAGTGATTATGAGTCAATACTGAAATCTGGACAACAAAAGAAGAAGCATGCTAGTAAGAAAAATATTTTTTACTCAAAAGAACAAAGTGATAGTGAAAGAAATGATAGTGTGACCGATGAAGAAAGGGGTGAAATACTATTCATTTTTTTAGGATAAATAACAAAAGGAAGAAGTTCATTATGAGGGATAACTTCAAATCACATTGAAGGAAATAAGGATACATAGAAATAAAGGAATTTATTTGATGTAGTAGCTTTGAGACAAGAGTCTAAATGATGCCACCATTCTTACTCTAGATGTTGAACTAGAAGAAGAAAAAATGATAAAGGAGTTTCTATCTAAACAACTAAATGAGAAGGAAAAAATATATAAAAGGTTGGAAGAGGAAGTTATCCTCTTAAGAGAATAATTGGAGCATCTCAACTTCAAGATCAACAAAGGGAATAAATCACTAGATCATATTCCCAACATGAAAAGGTCCCCACTTATTAAAACATGTCTTGGATATAAAGGAAATTGTGAGGCATCCAAAAACAATGGTCCTCCAATCTCATAAAATTAAGATCACTCCAAGAAACTTGATCATATATTCATAGAATCCAACAATGGCTCTCTTGAAGAAACAAAGAAAGTGGTGCACTGGGCCAATTATATTGATTTCAATGACAGTCAAAATAATTCCATGAAAGGAAAGAATACAAGAAACCATAATGAAGAAAAATGATCCAAATGAATGAAGAAAGTACAGTAGTAAATGAATATGTCCCACATAAAGCATCCAAAAGCAACAATGAAGTAGGTGTTGTAAATAAATAAATGAATATGGCTCATTATAAAGCATCCACAAGAAAGAATGAAGTAGGTGATGGAAATCAACCAATGAATATGGCTCCTCATGAACCATTTACAAGAAACACTCAAGTAGGTATTGATTAAGAAGGGAACATGTCTCCTCCAAAAAGTAACTTCAAAATTCTGATATCTCCTTCTATATCCAAGTATTAAAATAAATTCTTTGTTTACCATCTCTTATGCACAAATTTTGGACACAAAACACATGATTGCATAACCTATGATGTGGTTAAGTATAGGGGATATGGTATGGTATGCTCAACTCAAGATGGTATGCTTGTCACATATGTCAGAACAAAGCTCATGTAGCAAAAGATTGTATGCTCAACTCAAGATGGTATAATAGAGAGGGACCTCCTATTGCAGTTACAATATAGAGAAAAGGTCAAGGAGGACCATCAATAGGTATGAATCCTCGAGTCTAATCCCTTGGAGAAATATTATTCAATACCATCATTTTTCAAATCAAAACTTGAAGAAGAAACTACATGTATGAGGACAATATGTGAACTATATTGATTACCATAACATGATAATGATATCTCAAATATCAATAAAGGAGGTGGCATGTTTTCTAGGGGAAATTAGAAAATGCAGAGGTGACAAGTACTATGGATGAAGGAAGTATGGTATTAGGGGGATACTTTGAAGATCGATCATGACTACCATAAGATTTAGATTAGGTTAATAGGAAAATGCTTGATCATGTTGCCAACATATTGGGCCTTGCACCCAACTCGTATGAATATTCGGAGGCAAATAAATCAATGTTGGAGGTGGTACCCTGTAGGCATAAATGGCCAAAACATTTGGTATAAAGATCCATAGGAAACTATGAGGTCATGAGTTCAACCCTGTCGGTTGATAGGTTCATATTATTTATTTTTTATTTTGTATATGTAGGCATTATTTTGCATTATTAGAAAGTGCCAATTGGAATTTTGTAGATCCATTATTGAAGAAGGGGCATTATGTAGAAGCATCCCTAGAAAATGGTTTTTATAGAGCCCTTGATTTTTATGTAGTTTTTATATGATTTTTGTAAGCTTTTGGGGTGAATATTTATCCAAATTGAGTCCTAGAAGAATATGGATGATCAAGGCTTAGAGATCAACCTAACTAGAGTTTGTGATGTCCTTTTACCACTAATTTGATGGCCAGAATCATTTTTATATGTTTAGAGAGGCTATAAACAAGACTACAATTGTTTTGGATAGATTCTAAAAATCACTTATTCAAAAGTGATTGAGTGACTACATTGATGAATTGGTAGAAGAAGACTATGGACAATAACATGAAAACTAGTGGAATTTGTTTATGTGATAGTTAGTGCTAGAATTTATGATAGTGGTTGCAACTCATGATAATGATTGTATTGTTAGTAGTGACATGTTATTGCAATGGCATTAGTTGCAGGTTGTGATAGTGGTTGTGTGTAGAAATTACTCATAGGTTCAAACTACAGATTGTAACATGCTAAAATAGTTGACATGAAAGTGTTATACTCATTAGTAGAAATAATAAATGATCGATGAAATCATGAAGCATATAAGAGAAATAATTCAATCACACATAACACAATGATTTTTTGGGGAAATCCACAACTAAAAACCCTTGCTATCTGTATATAGCATTAATTATAAAATATGAGAAGATTACAATGCTTTTGTCAGGGCCAAGCAACCTCTACACTATATCTTTCTATCTCACTACTGCCTAGACAAGCTCAAGCCAATACTTAGCCAATTTATTTCTTTCCCATGTCCCTATTTCCTTGCATTTCTCCCTTGGGAATTATCCCCTATTTAATTGGGAAATTACACAATTATAAATTTCACAATCCTCATAGACCTTCCTCTAATTGCATGCACCATCATTTTAATTTAGATGATTTTACAGCTGATAGTACACTTTCCTTGAACTCCAATCTCAACTGGGTCATTCTATGATTTGACATGCATGAGTTAATTATGAGTGAATCTTTAGTTTATTGGTTGATCACTATAGGCAACACCATGCTGCACTTCAAGCAACACCCCGTTGTACCCCAAGTAGCACCCCACTGAACTTCATGAAGCACCCCACTGAACTTTAAGAAACACCCCACTAAACTTCAAACAACACCCCACTGAACTTCAAGTAGCACCCCACTGAACTTCAAGAAGCACCCCATTGTACTTCAGGCAACACAACACTCGACTGTAGGAAACACACAATTACTAGACCTCCCACTAATTCCTCCATTAGTTGGATTAGTTTAACTAAATTTAACTCAGTTAGTCTAAATTAAATAATTACAACTCAAAATAAACTCAAATAGTGCTCCTAATTGTAGGAGACACTCTACATGACTCTAGGTATACCCTCAACTCGAATTAACTAAGACAAATAAGTCAAATTAACTTAGTTAACTATTACAAATTGTCATGATATGTGGAGTTACAATTTTATTCCAAATTTACTTCAAGGACAAAATTAAATTAGGATTTTCTTGTTGCATTTTCAACACTCCCTCTCAACAAGAAAGTGATTATCTATTACCCCAGTCTTGCCTCTATGAAAATCTAATTTGCATCTTGACAATGCGTTCATAAAAATATCAGCATCCTATTCCTTTGTAGGAATGTACTTCAACAACATGATTCTCCTCTGCTGTTGGGCAGGGGATCCCCCGCGTAACGATTTTGGGGCTTAAAGCCCACAATGTTGGGTATCGGTATTGTAAAGGCTCCGCAAAGTGCATGGAGCACGAATTGTAATGAGTCAATTCAAAGGGTTTTCCACCCTCAAATATTGTAATTTAATATAGAGTAGGTCAGCCTACCCATGGCCTGCAGACCATGGGAATGTATAAATAGACCAAGGCTCTAAGTATAGAAGGCAATTTTTGGTTAGTTTGGATCTTAAGTGATATGGGTTTTTGAATGCAATATTTGCTCTGAGTCTGTAAGTCTAAGTCTTCAGTTGTAGGAGTAGGAAGAGGCTCTGCAACTATGTACATAGAGGCCTGGTAGAGTCCGCAGCTGTGTGCGTGGACCCTTGCAGCTGAGTGCGCATGGTGGAATTGGATTGTACTAGAACAAAAGGTTAATAAAAGATAAGTTGATTTAGGAATATCGTGCATCTGATCTGTGTGTTTATGTTTCGGTTATATCCTTGCATCTCTTTATAGCTTATGATTGCGCACACTGATTATAAATGTTAAATGAGTAAATAAGAATACTGGGCCCACAAAATTTAGTCAGACCAATGATAATAACACCATAAAGGTAAAGGATCTAGGCAACACCTCTTCGCGCTCTGTAGAGAGCTACACGAAGGTCAGACAGTTGTACCGAGTAGTGTAAGTGCACAAGATTGGTTCTCGACCTTTCCATACCTCATCAAGACAACCCTAGGGTGCAGAAACCTAGTTTTAGCACCCTCCCATACTACCTCGGTTGAGACCTTAGTCCACACTCTGCGGACTATTTCTGAAAGGGCCAGTAGTTTCGGGATTTGTTTTTCTAAAACACTTTTGAACCTAGGTCAGGCCCCAACAAGCCAATAAATGGTTCCATTGCTAGGACCAGGATCTACCTAAGGGATGTCTAATGTCGGAACACTGGAATCCTACAAAGAAGGAAATTTAAGATTGGCTGGATTAGAAGCTTTATGAGTTCGTAACATAGAAAAAAAGGACCCCTCAGATATCCGAGAAGAGGTGGTTGGATCACTACGTATATACAGAAATCCATGAGATCTTCTTCACGTCTTTCTCTTCGAAGCTGTATGATTGGATCACAAGGTTAGTCGATAGCCAGGGAAGGTATAAGCTCAATCAACCAATAGTGTGGACTCTGGAATTAGTGCACAGGCTAGAGGCATCAGAAGATAAGATCATGTAGGTCGTGGACCATTGGCTCGACTGGGTAATAGGAGGGTTTATTACTGAATTTGGAATATATACGACTCTGAATTACAGTGAGGAAGAAAGACGTTTTCTCAAGGGACTACAAGGTAAGCACATCAAATATTTGAATACCTAGATTAAGATGTTTTTATGTGAAAAATAGGTGATGCGAATACATTAATGTTTGGGATGATGCGAAACGGAAAGGTTTATAAGGGTATCGAAGGGTTAGGGAACAGTCCCTTAATTTCACCTCTGCGAGTGAGTGAGGAAGAATGCACTTGGGTTTCTCTGAGGAGTGTGGTCAATTTGATAAAGTAGCACATTCCGTGGTTACCATCCCCACTTACACCACCACTTGCGTCACCTCCTTCACCTCCATCTTCGCCTACACCACATCCACCAAACCAACAATTTAGTATGGCGAGCATGATTAAGCTACCTGTATTTAAAGGAGTAGGAAATGAGGACCCGAATCAGTTCTGGCTCGTCGTAAGAGCAGTGTGGGAAGCACAAGGAGTTACAAATGATAACATTAAGAAGGTGACCTTGGTAAGCGCACTGCAGGATTGCATGTTGACGTGGTATATCAAGCACTCAAATGATCACCCAAATGCAAGAATAGCGGAGATCCAGAATGCGTTGAATAGAGAATTTAGCTGGTCGAAATTAGAGATGCAATCAATCATCTGATTTAAGGAGATCGTCATGCTTCTAGGCGAGACCCCTTGGGATCTGGATCAGAGACTTAAGAGTACAATCCACGAGGCTAATATGACACTAATGAATGCATAGCATCGCACATGGTTTGTGACGTCTTTGGCACCACACCTAAGGACGACGCTGTCACAGCAGAAGCTTTCGACCTAGGCAGAAGCATTGGAAATGGCGATAAGGTTGCATGAAATACTGATACGGTATTAGGGATTCGGAGTCCAATAGATCCATGTGCAACTGTAGAACCTATGCTTGGAGATGTAGAGTTTGAGACAGGATAGGGCGCCACGGCCGGAGGTGTGTGAAGAAGTGTGGTGCATAAAATCCAAAGGTTAGGGCCATGATAAGGATCATTGTCCAGTATTCGTGAACTACTTGGTAGGAGGGGGACCAATGCCATTGAGACCAGAGGCACAAGCAGGGCCAAGTGTGTCACTAGCGCTCTGGTGCATGATCTACCAGGTGGGAGGAAAGCACACAATCGACAAATGTCATCTATTTTAGAAGTATACCCAAAATCCACAATAACTTTTTTGTAATTTTAGTAGATCAGTGGGCCACGATGAGTGTACTTGTCGAAGCTACGAGTTAATGATGGAGAAGACCCTAGCCTATAGAGTGCAAACAGAAATGTGAGACCTTGATGTAGCCACGGGGATGGCGCATAGTGGATTTTAAGGGCAAGGTCAAGGACAAGGAGGAAAGGGCTAGGAAGGGGTCAAGAACAATTAATCTGTTACAATTGCAGAGGACCGGGACACTATGCTCATGATTGTACCAACCCAACGATAATATCTTGTTCGTACTATTCTCAGTTTGATCATGAAGCAATAGATTTTGCCTACGTTGATCACATAGATGCATGAGAAAGGGGTACTTCAGCCTACTCCGACGTAGAATATCCAAGTGATGAGGTCTGAACCATGTGAAGAATACCCCAACGTGAACATGGTGCTCAGAAGCGGTGTGACCATAAGGGAAGATAAGGGGATGCAACCCAAGAAAGATACGTGGGTTTGCAAGCCTCCTATAAAGGAGCCTGAATTTGACTTGGAACACACAAAGGAGACATTTATGGAAGCTAAGAAGTGCTTCGCGGAAGCCTCTACTTTAGGTAGTAAGGATCAACCAGAGCCAGGAATGGATCCCTCTATGCTTACTACCTTTTTAGAGACATGCATGAAGCTACTGCGCGATAATAGGGCAGTGAAAGGGCCATAAGAATTGATAACTAGGTGTGCAGGATTAGGTGAACCACACGTAGTCCGGAAACTAGGAAAGCATACACTACGCACTGGGAGGGAGATAATATTAACGGCATAGGTTGGAGAATATGAAATGGATCAGGTAGTTCTAGACCTAGGTTCAGACGCAAATGTGTTACTAAAGTAGGCATGGGAATGCATGGGTAGGCCCACATTGTAGTGGTCCCCTATTCAATTGCAGATGGTGAACCAACAAAAGATCTTGCCCATTGGAAGGTTGCAAGGGGTAACAGTGGACATCGAAGGCGTGAGCACGCAGACAGACTTTCAAGTAATAGAAATTGTTGATGATAGCAACCCTTACCTCACGTTGATAGGAATAGACTGGGCCACTGATATGAATAGAGTCATCAACCTGAAGAAGCGGAAGATGATATTCAAGAAAAAGTCCCTTCACGTAGTAGTTCCACTAGATCTAGCCGAAGGAGCATGCTACACTAAACCTGTGTGCGATGATGACAGTGATGATGAGCTGGATTACATTTACCAGATAATGACGCAAGACTAGGATTGGGTGAACTTGACTGAAGATGGGATAATCTCATGGGAGCGTGACAGTTCCTGTACTTTGGATTTAGATGAAGAGATAGAACAATGGCAGAATCGGTTGCACGAAGTGACAATGATGAATTGTAACATGATGATTAGATTCACTGTGGTGCGTGACGACCGAAGCAAGGGAAATACCAACATATGATGGGATAATAGGAGTGGATGAATTTTTAGACAAATTTGAAAGTGTAGTACCGGAACAACAATGGTACGATGCAGTGAAATGGGTGTTGTGTGTGACACCCGCATGATGGTGGAGTACACATCAGAAGACTATGGGGGACTGGTGCGACTGTAGAAGATAGATACGGTTACGGTTTGGAAGTTCCCAACGTCGAATGCGAGCCAAGCAACCAAGATGAAGAAGTTTGCACACTCAACTATGTCGATGGGTGCAGATGCGTGTTGTGCAAACACTTCCTAGACTAAGGATCGGAAATCAGAACCCGACATGACGACAAGGAAGGTGATGCACTCCACACACAGTCCGTGATGGAAAATTCAAAAATCTATGCGGAGTCATGAACAAAGTTCACTTGATGAAATGAGCCAACTGGGACCAACGCGTACCAGCGGTTTGATGGGCTTATAAGACCATAAGCAACAATCGGAGCACGGAAATGACCCCAACATTGACAAGAAGCGATGCAGCCAAGAGGATAGAGAAGAATCCATGAACCGCAGTTCATGTAGTTTGGATAGGATGGGAGGACCTGGGTAAAGGAATTAAGTAGTGATAGGAAGCCATTCGGCAAGGAAGATTGAAACTTCGCAAACTCGATGAAGATGGGGCATGACTAAGGAAAAAAAGCATGACATTAGATGAAGAAATCAGTGAACTAGACACCAAAGTCGTGAAAGCGGGCCATGAAAAGCCAAGCATGATGGGGCCTAGTCTAGCCAACCCTACTACTGCATTAGAAGGAGTTGCGACCCTGCTAACATGGTCGTGACCGCACCTTACTAAACAAGGGAGCATACTATACAAAGAAACACAACGCCCTAACGGATGCAAGGGTATTTGAAGAGTGCCCGTAGCCTAGGCTAGTAGGAAAATTGAAGCCTCACACCAGGGGTGTGACCACCTGATTATCTGTAGGAAGCATAGTCTTAGCATTCCAAGCAGTTGAAAGAAGGCGCAAGACTATAAATGAGTCTGCAGGAGAACTGCGTGGGAAGGCGGTTCTATGCAGGGCCGGTATGGCATAGGGATCGCAGTTGTGCAAAAGGGGCTGTGTTGCTATGCGGGTAGGCTAGGAGGTGATCGTTGGTGTCACTATTCATGACAAGATGTCTGAGTTAATGCAAAAAGGAGCAGGCACTGGGCATTTAAGACATGGAGTCAGAACAAGATTTGCAACGATCTAGCACCAATATAGCATTAGCGAGCCAGAAAAGGGGGGAACAGTTGAATTTGAATTTCGACAGGCCTAAAAATCACGGCTGGTCATGCACTGAACAAACTGTGGCATCTTGAGAATTCAGTTATTGCGATATCCAATAGATATGGACCCTTTGAACTTCGACGCTTTGAGAGTAAGCCCAGTGTTTTCAACATTGCCAAAAGAGATGCAGGACCTTCTAGAAAGTGTAATGTCAATAGCGAAGGATGTCGCATCGAGCCCAATTCCAATGGTGGGAGATGTACTAGAAATTCCTAGACAAGTAGCAGGACTGGTTCGGATGTCACCGCAGAACCCACAGTCTGGTAAGTGATCTATGAAAGATAAGGGCAAGACAGTGAATATTGAGTCAAAAGAAAAAATTCCATTTAAAAGATCATCTCTGGGCCATGTGCCCACGATTAAATTTGAATATTGGGACATCACGGATAGCAATGACTCTCTTGCAAAAATGAAACACAAGCTTCAGTAGCCATTGAGTATACTGAACTAGAGATTGCAAGGTTTCTAGTCTTGCACAAAAAGTTCGCGCATTTGACATCTCAGCTAGAGCTAAAATCCTATGAGCGGTCTCTTTCTGTTAACCTAGCAAACCAAAATGAGCATCAACAGTTAAGTGAATTAGTAGGGGCAATGGAGCAAAGCTTGAAGAAGCGTTGCAAGTGGCAATGATAGAGCAATAGATTGAAGTGCAACACTCACAGGGATGGCAGACCATGAAGCCTTGGCAGTGTGACTTTCCACATTAGCTGAGTGACTTGTGACGAGTCATGATGATTTTGTTGGGGGATTATTGGGTAGCATATCCCTCGTGAATGGTTTTGGGACTTAAATCCCGCAATGTTGGGTAATGGTATTGTAAAGGCTCCGTGAAGTGTGCAAAGCGCGAATTTTAATGAATCAAGTCAAAGGGTTGTCCACCCTCAAATATTGTAATTTAATATAGAGTAGATCCACCTACCCATGGTCTGTGAACCATGGGAATGTATAAATAGAGTGAGGCTCTAAGTGTAGAATGAAGTTTTTGGTTAGTCTGGGTCTCAAGTGATATGGGTTTTTGAATGCGATATTTGCTCTGAGTCTGTAAGTCCAAGTCTTGGGTTGTAGGAGTAGGAAGAGGCTCTGTAGCTATGTGCGCAAAGGCCTGGTAGAGTCCGCAGATATGTGCACGGACCCCTGCAGTTGAGTGTGCAGGGTGGAATTGGATTGTGTTGGAACAAAAGGTTAATAAAAGATAAGTTGATGTTGGAATATTGTGCATTTTATTTGTATGTTTATGTTTCAGTTATATCCTTGCACCTCTTTACAACTTATGATTGCACGCACTGGTTATAAATGTTAAATGAGTAAATAAGAATACTGGTCCCACAAAATTAAGTTAGATCTATAATCATAACACCGTAAGGGTAAAGGATCTAGGCAACGCCTTCTGTACAGAGCAACATGAAGGTTAGATAGTTGCGCAGAGCAGCACAAGTGCATAGGATTGGTTCTCGACCTTCCCATACCTCATCAAGACATCACTAGGGTGCAAAAACATGGTTCTAACACCCTCCCATACTACCTCGGGTGAGACCTCAGTCCATGCTCTGTAGACTATTGCCAAAAGCACTAGTAGTTTTAGGATTTGTTTGGATAAAACACTTCTAAACCTAGGTTAGGCCCCAACAAGCCAACACCACACTACATTTCACTGTAGGAAACAACACACTGCACTTCAAGAAACACCCCACTATACCCTAGGTAGCACCCCACTGAACTTCAAGAAGCACCCCATTGAACTTCAAGAAGCACCCCATTGAACTTCAAGCAACACCCCACTAAAATTCAAACAACAACCCACTGAGCTTCAAGTAGCACCCCACTGAACTTCAAGAAGCACCCCATTGTACTTTAGGCAACACCACACTCGACTGTAGTAAACACACCACTCTTAGACCTACCACTAATTCCTCCATTAGTTGGACTATTTTAACTGAATTTAACTCAGTTTGTCTGAATTAAATAATTACAACTCAAAATAAACTCAACTAGTGCTCCTAATTGTAGGAGACACTCTACATGACTCTAGGTAGACCCTCAACTTGAATTAACTAAGGCAAATAATTCAAATTAACTTAGTTAACTATTACAAATTGTTATGGTATGTGGAGTTACAATTTTATTCCCAATTTACTTCAAGGACAAAATTAAATTATGATTTTCTTGTTGCATTTTCAATGCTCCCTCTCAACAAGAAAGGGATTATTTGCTACCCCAATCTTGCCTCTGTGAAAATATAATTTACATCTTGACAACACCTTCATCAAAATATCAACATCCTGTTCCTTTGTAGGAATGTACTTCAACAACATGATTCTCCTCTACACACAATATCTTTGATGGTGATACCAAATGTCGATACTCTTGGACCCATCATGAAAAACAGGGTTCTCAGATGATTTGATACAACTTTGATTGTCACAGTAAATTACTATAGGAACCATCTTCTAACCAAATAAACCAACAAGGGTCTTCCTCATCCAGGTAGCCTCACAAGCTGCTTGGCTACTAGCCATGTACTCTGCTTCTGCTAAACTGATTGCAAATAATATATGCTCCCTGCTATACCAAGAAATTATTGCTGACATAATACTGAAGATTCCCCCTAATGTGCTCTTCATTTCGGATGGACTCCCTTCCCAATCTGTAATTGTGAATCCTTGAATCTTCACTCCCTCTATCCTTCTATACTAATGACCAAACTGAGTGGTGCTTCTAAGGTATCTAAACACATGTTTAGTTTCCTTCCAATAGAGTTTGGTTGGCTTAACCATTTCTTGACTAAGATGGTTAACTGCAAAACATATGTTTGGTTGTGTGCTCACCAAATACATAAGTGAATCCACAGGTTGTGTATAAATAGTAGCCTCCACTAGTTCACCTGAAATAACATCTTCCTTCCCCTAATTACCTGCTAGGGAAGTCCCCACGGGTTTTCTTCTCTTCATGTATCTCGTTGGCATACTTTCCCTAAGAGACAAATAATTCCGCACCTCCTTTCCATACTTCCATACCAAGAAAGTTATTCATGAGCTCCAAGTCCTCCATCTCGAATTCTCTTGCAAGATCTTCTTTGCAATATTTTATTAGCTTCTAATCATGTGTTAGAATAAAATGATCAACATATAATACTATAATCAACAATTTTCCTTCAACCACAATATGGTAAAGGTTAGTATTTGCTTTAGTTTTGGTGAAGCCCAACCTGGTGAAATAGTTGTCAATCCTAGTGTACCAAGCATAGGGTGATTGTTTCAATCCATACAAGCTCACTTGAGTCTTCAAACATGTGAATCATTGTTGAAGGTCTCAAATCCTTCCAGCTTCTCAATATACACCTCTTCCTCAATCATATAGTTGAGGAATGTTTTATTCACATACAACTAACATATCTTCCATCCCATTTGTGTTGAAAGTGTTAGAATATATCTGATTGAAGAGTACATTGCTACTAGAGCAAAGGTCTCCTTGTAATCAATTCCCTCCACTTAAGATAACCCTATGGCCACAAATATGGTCTTGTGTTTCTCCACACTTCCATATGCTAATTTCTTTACCTTGTAAAGCCATCTAGAACTCACCATTGAATTGTCTTCTCATCTTGGGACCACTTCCCAAACATTTTTTCTGATAATGGAGTCATACTCCTAACCTATGCCATCAACCCATACTAGTTGTGGCACTACTTCCTTAAATGAGGATGGCTTAACCTCTACATTCTCACTCATCATAGCCATGTAGACAGTGTATCGATTTGGTGACATCCTCTGCCTGCATTGTGATCTGGGTGCTCCCACATTCTCTCTAGCATCATGCATCAATCCTTTAGCCTCTTTGGTGCACTTCCTTCCATCTCTAGAAGTATCTACATGATTGGGTACTTTCACTCTTTTCTCCTTTGCAAGGGGTTGCTCCACATCATCCTAAGTTTCCTCCTTTGGAGGAAAATGCTCCTCATTTGCATCTAACTAAATCTCCCTCTCAAGGGAACATCTCATGACCTTCTCTTCATAAAAAACCACATATCTACGAACCACCAGCATCCTGTTGGATTCCTGGTACACCCAATAGTTGTGAGGTGTATCAATGTACCCCAAAAAATATGCCCAACTCAACTATTGCCTCTATCGTTTTCCATGCATCCTTGGAAACATGATAGTAAACTGATGCACCAAATATCGTGAAGTGTTCCACATCAAGTTTCTTACGTGAAAAATATTATTTTTGCATAGTCATCCAGAGAATTCGATGAGGACTTATGTTTTGTAAATAAATAATTATGATGCATGCTCTAGCCCACAAGTGCAATGGTAGGCCCTGATCACATTACCCATGCAACACCCACAATACTTTTGTTCTTCCTTTTAGCCATCCCATCCTGCTATGGGTTATGAGGTGCTATTAAATCACATCAAATGCATTCTTATGCACATAATTTCTTGAATTCATTTGACACATATTGTCCACCATTATCGCTTATTAGAGATTTAACTTTCTTGCTACTATCTTTCTTGACAAGTTCTTTAAATTCGCAAAATTTAAAGAATGTTTGATCTTTCTTTTGCATGAATAAAATCTAGAACTTATGATAAAAATCATTAACAAATATTACATAATACTTGTGCTTGGCCATGGAAGCTGTTGAGAATGGCCCACATACATCTGATTGAACTCTATCAAGGATTCCTTATGCTCGAATGTCTTTACATTGAAAGGAAGCTTTGGTGTCCTTCCCCAATACACACCCTTTGCACATGTCTCTCTGATCTAGTGTACCCTTGGGAAATCCTGTAGAAATTTTCTGCATGATCTTCAAAGCTCCATGATGGAATTGACCCAATATTCTATGCCACAACTCACTAATGTCTCAACTATGGACCTTCTCTTCTTTTGTGCCCAAATCAACATAGTCTTCTACATCAAATTTGTATAGGTTCTTCACTTGAACCACAATTTGCTTCACCTATCTAGAGGTATCTAAAGAAGGAAATCCTTTCCCTTCATAAATATCACATTGTTGCTACAGTCCTCCAACAAGGAAACTGGAACAAAATTCTTCTTCAAACCCGAAACATACATGACATCTTTTAATATGAGGGGAGAACAAGACTCCATTTGAAAGGTAAGAGTACCGATTCCAGTCATGCTATACCTCCCATCATCTCCCATCTCGATGTGCATCTAGAGGTCCTTCTCCTCTAAGTCACTGGAAAACTCTTTATTGTCGGCCATATGGAATGAGGCTCCACTATTCATGTACCACACACTTCCCATCATCGATGTCACCATGAAAATGCTGAGGGTAAAATCCATCTTGGATTGTGAAGCAAGAAGTTCACTTGCCATTCTTGTTGCGAGCTTCTTACCAACCTTCTTATGCGAACACTTCTTGGAATAGTGCCCCAACTCATGATAGAGAAAAAATTTAATATTCGACATGTACTTCTTGTTACCCTGACTGGAATATGATTTGGAATTAGATGACTTCCCCTCCCCTTTCTTTGCCTTTCTAGCTAAGGCATAGTTCTCCTCATGATCATGCTCGGATGAGGATCCATCTCTGGAGTTCCACCAAATCTCTTCTTGTACCAAGTAAAACCACAAACGAACCCACTCTTGTAGTTTATCCCTCCCATTAATTGAGTCTTGGTAACTGTACCGACTCTTGGAAGGGCCTAGAAGTGCTAGGCTCACCAAATTGTCTTTAGCAACTATAACACCGACACTTCCAAGCTCATCCCAACATTGGGTGAACGTGGTCAAGTACTTTGGTATCTATCACCCTTCTCCATCTTGATTTTTCTAAGCTTATTTGTTAGTGCCAGCTTCCTATGGTCACTATTGTTTTACAATAGTTGGGTCAAGGCCTTCCACATTGCAAATGGATTTTATTTTTCATGGAGGTTTGAGACAATATGATCTCAAACTCCTTCTAGGATAAACCTTTTTGCCTTTGCCACATATGTTCTCCACTCTATCGGACCTTGAGCATCAACTAGCTTAGGAATATCTTTGTCTATGAATTCCTTAAGCATATTCTCTTCCAACACTACCTCCACCATGTCCTTCCAAGAAATATAGTTTGAACTACCCTCAAGGGAATATTTGAGTCTTGATTCGTAGAACAAAATCCTGCTGGATTTGAAGTATCATACTGCAAATTCGATTTCTCCTACAAAAGGCAAACTCAAATTCTACTCTTTTATAATGTTTTCAAATTTGATACCATGTAGAAATTCCTTGTAGATTCAAACTATATATTGTAATATGCTAAAAAAATTGATTTGAATATACTCTACTCATCAACAAAAATAATATACGTTCAATGAAATCATGAAGCATATAAGAGAAAGAAGTCAAACACACATAACACAATTATTTTATGGGGAAATACATAGCTAAAAACCCTTGCTATCTGTATGATGCATTAATCATAAAATATGAGAATATTGCAATGCTTTGCTCAAGCTCAAGCAACCTCTGCACTATCTCTATCTATCTCACTACTACCTAGACAAGCTCAAGCCAATACTTAGCCAAATTTTTTCTTGCCCAAGTCCCTATTTCCTTGCACTGTTCCTTTGGGATTAACCCCTATTTAATTAGGATATTCCACAATTATGAAATTTGCAATCCTCATAGACCTTACTTTGATTGCATGCACTATCAGTTTAATTTAGATGATTTTACAACTAATAATACATTGTCCTTGAACTCCAATGACAGTTGGGCCTTTATTTGATCTGACATGCATGAGTTAATTATGAGTGAATCTTGAATTTACTAGTTGATCACCATAGGAATCACCACACTGCACTTTAGGTAGCACCCCACTGTACTTCAGGCAACACCTCACTGAATTTCATGAAGCAACCCACTCAACTTCAAGAAACACCCCACTAAACTTCAAGAAACACCCCAATAAACTTCAAGTAGAACTCCATTGAACTTCAAGCAACAACCCACTGTACTTCAAGAAACACCACAGTTAACTGCAGGAATCAACCCACTACTAGACCCCCCACTAATTATTCCATCATTTGGAACTAGTTTAACTAAATTTAACTCAGTTAGACTGAATTAAATAATTACAACTCAAAACAAACTCAACTAGTGCTCCTAATTGTAGGAGACACTCTACATGACTCTAGTTAGACCCTCACTTGAATTAAGGAAGCCAACTAAGTCAAATCAACTTAGTTAACAATTAAAAATTGTCATGAGTCCTGGAGTTACAATTTTATTCCCAATTTAATTCAAGGACAAAATTAAATTAGGATTTTCTTGCTACATTTTCAACATTGTGGACCATGCAGTGATTAGAGGTTGTCGTCTATGTACTTATGATTAGGTGATATATGATGACAATGAATCTAGTTTGAAAATTATATGAAATAGAGGTCCACAAGGAAGTTGGAGAAGGAGGTGGGTGGATCCAATGAGTTTGGAGCCTACTCATTTTTTAGATTGGATCCTCGATTAGGTTGGAGCCTAGAGCAGGTTGGATCCCACTCATAATCAAGGTCAGAGCCTTAATCAAATTGTATCCTAAAATGTGCATGTGCTTGTGTTCTTTTGAGGTTGGTGCCTAAACTAGGTTGTATCCTATCACTAGTGGTAACAATCATATCTTAGGGGTTATTTCCTCCAACATGTTGTTGCCGCAAAATGTATGTACCGAATTAAAGATAAAGAAGAACAAGATTCATGGTTTTCTCCCATATGTGTTTCCACATAAAATCTTGTGTCTCTTTGTGATGTGATGGATTCTTGATATGTTATTGATATGATGATCCACTATTAAAATTGATGACGTGATGCTTATGATTTAATGCTATATGGTTGTTTGATTATGAAATTATGACATAGTAAAATTGATCTCACAATGATTCAACCCCCTCTCAGTGTGACCTTTGGGCCAAAAAATGGTATTAGAGTAGGTTTTCTTTACAAACTTTAACTAGTGGAAGGTTGAATTTCAAGGGAAGTTGGGCATGACTAGAGAAGTTCGTAAGCCTCCTATGTTTGACAGGACTAGTTATGTATTTTGGAAGATAAGGATGGAAACTTATCTCATTTCCATGAGGGCATAAGTTTGGGAAATTGTGGAAACCAAGTATAAAGTCCCTAATGTTATTTTGATATGTGTAGCAATGAAGGAAATTTACACATATAATGCATAAGCTAATTTGTAACTTATTTTTACCCTATTACTATTTTCTAGTTCTTTCCTTTATGTTAAAAATAAAAAAACAAATTAAAAATAGAGAAAGAAAGAAAAATAGAAAAAAGATAAAAGAAGAAAAGAAAGAAAAGAGAATAAAAAAATGAAAAAGAAAAAGAAATAAAAGGGATGGAAAAATAAAATAAAAATAAAATCCCAAAACACACATGCATTTAAATTTTGCCCCTCATAGTTTAATTTTTCTTGTATTTAATATAATAAATTTGATTTGATTTGATGTGACAATCAATTTTCGACATTTAGCAATGGAGTAAAAACATATGGTGGATATTGATCTTGCTTGGATCAACGGTTTATAGCCAATAGCAAGACCCCCCACATCCTCAAACGTTAATGTGGGGGGGGGGGGGGAATTTTGTAAAGCACATTCATTTAAACCCACTTTATTATGTGGTAGCTCCACAACTATTACGGTCCCATCTAGCATAAAACACTTATTGTGCAACCCTCCACAAACCACTCATGCACTTCTTTGGCTTCCTGCCATCTGACATTCCGTCGTTTTTTCACCCACCAAACATAGCCATATATTTCAACATTGCTATCCCTTCCAGCTAAATTAGCACATGACCGTTGTGCATTTAAATTCCTTTGAACATTCAATTTTGATTTGACATGCTTGTGCCAATAACAGTAAAAAACCAAAGAAATCGTTATTCATTTTCAAATAAACGTTGTTGTCCATTCCAAATTTCCATTCTTCCAATTGCACTTGCCATTGCAATTGACGAAAAAATTCACTACCAACAATATTCCAGTGAACAATGATCTCCAACCACCATATTTCCAGGTAACTCTGTTTCAATTTCTCATCAATTTGTTTTCCTAATGGCTTCCCATAAAGGAAAAGCCAAAATCCCTATAGATAATCCTTTACTTCTCTCTATTATCAATCTCGATTAATTTCCACTAGTTGATACTCCATTCAAGATTCAAGAGACCAATTGTGAGTTTGATCTCTATGAACTTCACAATTGGGCATATCAAAAATTTGAAGATGCGAGTGATGAATTCAATTTTTGGGAGTCCTTATTGCCTCGGTTCTTCTTGCCTCAAACTCACCATTTCCCAAAATTTGTAGCCTGGTGTGGAGCCTGATACCTTCGTAGTCAAAGAGATATAATTTTTCAAAACAATGAAACCTTTTTTATATTAAATCCGAGTCAATTTTCCAAGCCCTTCAGCTAAATCCTCAGGCTTCCGCAAACCCTTTTCTTCTGATTCTTTAATGAAAATATACCAGAAACTCACTTTCCCATAGAGAGTCCACATATTTGAATCATTTTTACCAAAAAACTCAGAATTACTCAAAGCTAACCCTCCTTATCCATGTGCCATGTTTGCTGAGATGTCTAAGTAGGTTATTTCTTTAGTGTCTTGCCTACTAGGATATCCTAGTGACCAGTGGGTTGATGAATTTATTTTGGACTTTCTATCAATACCTTCTTATGGTAAAAAACCATCAATTATGTTAAACTATAGTTAGTTTCTTTCTGATACTATTCATGACCAGTTTTTAAACTTCAACGCAAAAGGATCATTTAAACAAGAGACAATTTTGGTTTACTTACTTTTGTATTATCAATCTGAAATATTAAACTTTAATTTACAAAAGTTGGATGTCAAAGGTAAACCTCTATCAATAAGTCATTAGACATCCTTGGTGAGGAAAACTTCTGAAGAGTTTTCTTTCAGTGAATTCTTCTACACAGCTACTCCTTTGTTAAAAAGTGATGCAGTCCCTAGAATTTCAATAGAGATTAAGAGAATTCCACATCTAAATGAGAAGAGAAATGTTGGAGACTAGTACTTATACCAAAATTTCTCTGAACTCTGAATTTATGGCTATGAGCTTCAACCATACAAAGTTGTAGTGTTTCTCCCCATAAGGGTTTTTTTCACTGAAATACATCAGACAAATGCTAAATATGGATGAGGTTCATTTTGTTTCCAGAAAAAAAAAGGCTCAATTTAAATTCAAAGCACATGTTAGTCTATTTATAGTCAATACTAGAGCTGAACAGAATGAGGTCAATGAATTACTAAGCCAAATGAAGTTTAAATTAAGTTCTACTTGGTCATATGATCAATTCGTAGTAATCACTTAAATGAGTATGGCTCAGAAATCTACACCATATATACATGTGGAAAAACCTAAAATAAAGCAGTTTTCCAATAGGGAAGACTAGACAAAGAATACATTGCACATGACTAAAGACCCAGTTTCCAGTCAAACATCACTAGAAACTCCAAGGATGACAGAGAAAGACATAAAGAGGCCAAGAGAAAGTGTATCACCAACAGGGTCAGAGTTGCAGAGATCAACATTCAAAGTATTCAAAAGGAGAAAATCTATACCTATCTTCAGAAGCTCAAACTTCTAAAGAACTTACTACAATGGTAATATCAACACCTCGTTTTTCATTACAACATATTCCTAAAGACACATTAGAATCTCCTTCTTCTCCTTCCATTCCAAAACAACAAAGTATTTTTTTGAAATTATTAGAAATGAAGAAGAGAAATGAGGCCCTAAACTTCAACATATGCATTTTTTTGGAAGCACTATTCCTAAACTCACACCAGATTACTTTTGGCCTTGATAGTGGAAAAGCCTAGCTCCAATTAGCATTCTTGGAATGAAATGTTAGTATGCCAAGAAGTGATTAAGATTATAAAACTTCTGTGTTTTCATTTGACACAAAGAAAATTCATCCTATTGACCAAAATTAACCTTCACAAGAAAGTAAGGGAAATGATATATTTATCCTTGACCCGTTCTGTTATGGCGACATCAAAATTATAAGCTTCTCTTAGCAACAGTCACTACTAATTAAAATTGGAGAATATGTCTTCTTTAGCAAAGGACACCAAAATCAAAGGACTTGAATACTTAGTTATAAAATTAGGATTAGATCCTAAAGATATCAAGGCATATGAGGAAATCATCAAGAGCAGAAATGTTGATATTCATGCATTGAGGAAACAATTGAAGTTGCCAACAATCGACATCCACAGGCCTAAGAAGTCATCTAGTTAAAGAAGGAGAAGGAGAAAATTCTCTAGATGATTGTTGAAAAGAACATACATATACAAAAGGTGGAGGTAGAAATGGAAAAATTAATCAAGGAAAAAGAACTACAACTGAGTACTACAACAACAACTTCCATAGTAGTGACTTCAACACCACCAATTTCTAAAATAGTAGTGTCTACAGCAGAAACAAAGCCCATAGGCAAACATTCAATAGAGAAACTATCAAAAGCTATGGGAGAACTTCCATTGAAATATATTGAGATTGAAAAATGTAGAACTTTACTAGAGAAAGTTCAAAATGAAAAAAATAAGGGTTGACAACACATATCTGGCCAAAGTTCAGAAGAATTACAGATTAAATAGACAAATAGAAAGATATGAAAATGAGTCATTGATGGTGCAGACATTGGCAGAGGCAAAAGATAAAATATGGATTGATATAAATTCTACCATGATTGAACTCTGGACATCAATTTAGATCATTTATTAATAGGAAGAGTTAGTGGACAAATCAAAGTTATTCATCACATGAATCAAAGAAGATTTATATCATATGACTTGAGAAGAAATAAAAATGATTGAAGTACTGAATTCTAAAAGCAAAGAAGAATTATAATAATTTGGAAATGAGGATAGAACTAATATTGTCCTAGAGGTAAAAATATTTTCTATAAATAAAAATTTAATGTTAGTTAGAAAGAAAATGTCAAAACTTGGAAGCCCGGTTTAAAAAATTTCCTAAGAAATTTAATACTGTACAACGAAAGAGACTTCCATCCCTAAGAGATTCTATTGGCCAATTGATTCCATTAGAAGGCTACTGGTACAAATTGCACCAGACAGCAACAGATAGAACCAAATTTTCTAAATTTAAAGGCACAATCAGTGGGAAAGCATTCCTATAAGGCCTAGAGTATGATATTTTCATTCAACATGAGGTTAACTATTTGTTCATCATTAGGCCTACTTTTGAAAAATACATAGAAGGCAATGAGGCATTGATCTTGGTGAATATTGGTGGCCACTCGCCTGTTCCACTTGGACCCCCACCACTATCTCTTTCAGTTTTACAATTTGCTTAATTGTAGCAAAGTGTACTATTTTTGGCAGTTTTTCGAGTCTTGAACTTCTAGAGCCGTTTTGAGGCCCTAAAATATGTTTTTTCCTTTCAAAAGTTGTAATCCTCAGATATATGTTTCTCACAAGGTATTATGCATGTCAAACAGAGATAGTATGCCAAAGTTACAACCCCAGGATGTTGATGTACCAATTTACCCAAATGGGGCCCATAGTTTTGGTGCTTCATCTCCTAGGGTTAGGTTTTTGGATGTATAGGGTTTTCCATTTTTTCTCAATAATAAATATCCATTCGAGTCTCATTGTAGCATAGATGAGAGGCATGTAGCCACCACATATCTTCTAAGGGATAAGCTACCATCATCTGAGCTAGTTTATTTCCATTATGTATGTAAGCATATTTCAGTTCTTTAATATTAATGAAATGAAATTTTATTCCTACTACATCTCTATTTTTATGTTTATATGTAAATTATGTTGCATTCATGCATAATTTTGTATTAATGGTATCAGAGTGGTCTTCTCTTTCTCTCTTTTTCTTTGCATGTCCCTAATGAGGTCAGGGTACAAGGATTTAGGGCTTGAACTTGTGTAACCTTTACAAGGACAATCTCATAAACCTTGATGACCTCCCATGATGGAAGAAAGGAAATATGAGGGATTAGGAGATCCCTTCAAAATATTACTCGAAGAAGCCCTCAAGTGACATAGGAATGCAATAATGGACAACTTTTCCCAGATCCTTTTGTTGATGGCCACAAACGATGCATATTCATTCTACAACCTCTTTGGAGGCACCACTCCCTTGAAGGTACAAGTAAACTTTGATATTCCCATATTTGAAGGCCATATAGATGTAGATGCCATAAATAGATGGTTAAATATATTAGAAGGGTATTTTCTAGTCCATGATTTTTCCAATAGGGAAAAGGTTACTTTTTCATTCCTCAAATCTGCCCCTGACGTCAAGGAACGATGGGAAACCAACTATGAGAAGAAGGACGAGAGGGAAACCTCACTATTTTTAGCTGCACCCACTTGGAATTCTTTGTGATATGCCAAAGGTATGATGATAAGCACATAAATTGGACCAGGAGGGGACCAGGACATGCCAGAGTTCACAAATATTTTTGATACCCTTTGTACAAAGTTGGTTATCAAGGATTATGAGCATCATATGCTACTCAAGTAGCGAGTAATAATCATAATGTTGCTCATATGATTTGTAGGGAGAGTTACGTGAACTGTAGTCTACCATTTTTCTAGTCATCTTGATCTTCTTCCTACAAACATACTATGTCAGATAAACCAAACATAAACATAATCAAACATACCTCAATTAAGTTTAGGGGAAGCTATCTCATTTTTAAAATCAATCCAGATTAGCATGATACATGTATATATACATAACCATATCAATATACCAGCAACATTGATGAAAACACCAACTGTACACCATGACCTCATGTGTGATAATTCTAACCATAACAATATATGGATAACAAACACATAGACACTGACATGTATAAAAAACACATATACTATCGACATGTAGGCATGACAAACACATCCCAACAATAACATCATCGAATTCTACATTACGACACACCTGCAAAAATGAGCATCATCATGCATACATAACAAGCACATATACGCTCTACATCCATGCATGAAAAGCACACTTCGCCCTTCCAGTCCAATTGTTGAACCTGGGAGCTTTGATACGACTCTATGGTATTAGATATCACTCAAAGAGAATAAAACCCACTCTAATACCACTCTTTAACACCCTCCTCCCACACTTACCTAAGTACATCGGTCCACTAGGGTAAATATGTGACGAAGAATTACTATGATATGACTCAACCTCCTAGGTACATTTAAGGAAGTGGAATCGACAAACTGAAACACTATTGACCTTCGTCAAGAGCTGCAGGACCCACAGGAGATAAACCACCCCTCCAAGTGCCCTAACCCTAAGTAATACTGATTTTTCACTGACCTAGACTCCCAATTGCATGCATAAGCCTACATCCATGCCACTGTAGGCCTCCAGTCACATGCATGAGCTTGTGTTGCAATGAATGTTGTCTAATTTACCTAGTTTTGTGCCTCTAACCTCGCGATTTGAGCCACTTTTTCAAGGCTAGGATCTAGACCTTTACCCAGAACTTGATATAAATTTATAGAATGATGAATAACAAGAGGAAAAAGCCATTAACATAAAACTTAGACAAGAAAATGACGTATAAAGGCCTAAACATGATAGTCATTCTATCAAAGACATTGTAAACATACAATTTATAGCTCATAAATGCATATCTGAACATAGGGTTCTCATAATTATATGAGAATAAACAAGGAGGTCTAATTATCTCTGATACTAGCTGCAAATACATCTATTAGGTCATGCATCCAATAACGATTCACTCACTAATCAAAACATGATGAGAACCATAACTAATGTATGTCATAAAACCATGCTTATACCTAGCATATAACCATAATAATGACAATGATTGAACAACCATCAAAGCCACATAGTAACAAGTATAAATATTCATGAATTACAAGAGGAAAGGAACTCATATTAACATATGAAAATTCAACTGTGTTAGGAATTTCTACATGCCACCTAACAATAGATTGGGCTGAACCAAAATATCTCTTTCAACCAATCACCCCCATTCCATATTCCAAGCATGAATGTGGGATCTCATGGAATAACCAAAACTAAACCCAACCATGCCTTCCATAGGCCAAACTAGCTCAACTCTCAACCAGTGATCCCATCTCATGGTTGGACATCACTAACCATCACCAAATCAGTATCTACCAAAGCTATTCAAGGCTTAGAGTGTTTGTTCCAACCTCACTCTAGGAATAGTAACTCAACCCACAATTGTTGTAGGGATCCAGAGCATTTTTCCAGCCAAGGCTCCAGGACTAGTAACTCAACCCACCAAGGGATCCCGAAAGTCTTTCCAACAAAGGGTTCTAGGAAGAGTAACTCAACTTAGGCTGTTCTAGGGCTTCCAGAGCATTTTTTGAACCAAGGCTCCAGGAACTAATAATTCAACCCATAGCCGTAAGGAACCTGAGTACCAATCACAAAAAATGGGAAAACCTATAACACCAGGGCTAACTAGGAAATGGCAAAGCTAAGAAAAACCGCTATCAATCTAGTCAATCCTCCATGCTAATGACAGATCATAACCAAATAACCACATGCATATGTCGTGCATACCAAAACTAACAATGAATTCATACATGCAACTTAGTACCTGCAAAGAAAACCCACTATAGCTATTGATCCCACTGCCCCTTTGTGCTTTCCTACTTTTCCTTTTTATTCTTTTCCAAATCCAAGGAAACTAGAGTGCTCCAACAATGCTCCAATATTTCTCCAAGTGTGTAAGATTATGAGAGGGAGATATTAGAATCAAAGTGCCAAAGATTGAACTGAAAAAAGCTATGAACTGATCCTTAGAAGCCTTTTTATCATTGAGGCCTCTATTTCCTTCATTTTCCTCTAATTTTCGTTCAATTTTCCTCATATGCAATTTTATGACCTTTCACCTTTCTTTTCTCCCATTTTACATTATTTTCATAAATAAATGCCAATTAATTCCTATTTGCCTCTTCCATTGACTTTGTCAGTTTCCATAGCCATTTATTAATCACTAGTGATTCCCATCCCTATGATTTTGACCAAAAATTAGCTTGAAATACATGTCCCATGGCCTTAGTCTTATTTTTCCTTTATTAAACTTATTACATTGATTTTTAACTAGTGTTGTTACATAAAAAATATTTATTTTACATCTTGCACTAGTACAAGCTTCTACCCATGTGAAGGCTTCTACATATTGGAGGCCACTACCTCCAGTGAATTATCTAGCTACTACTGGAAGGAAGCCAAAACTCCCTTACTAAGGGCTCCAACCCTCATAATTCTTGGCATCCTCGTTTTAAAATGTTTCACAATGGGACCGCCTATAATAATATGATATTTGGCAGGCCACATTTCATCACAATGTTTCAGACTAGACTCACATACACATTCATACAAAATCTATTCCTTTCTTCATTGAACAAGATAATACATCAACCAAGAAATATAACTTCAATATCTCTACCAAACCCTCACATACAACAAAAAAATGTCACATGAACCTATTTGCAATATCTGCAAATATTTAACCACCCTTTCTCTGTAGAGAAACCAACAAATCTAAACACATTTAAGGCTCATAAGAACAACAAAAATATAATACATCTCCCAAATGAGATGTAGAACATATGATTCAACAATAGAACTAGACAATAGAATATGAGTAGTATATGTCTAACAATGTCTTTCATAAAGATGAAGATCTATCACTAAAGCTCAAGCATAAATATGCTTATTCTCTAATCAAGATCAAGAGTATATCAACCAATAATAATAATCAAACTTCAGTATTGCATAAAATCTCTTTGTAAGAAACACCACTTAACTCAATATAATCACATTAAACAACTTGTCATATAAAATTTATGCACACTCTTGTGATCAAGGAATTGATGTCTGCATATAATGATCCTTGATTGCAATAAATGTTGTGCATTCACTGATGGTTGTCAAAATCCTATAACAAATACATTAGCATGCAAACATTTCCATACCTCTGCCAATATCATCCCTTCTCCACTACATCGAGCATATAACTTCATAGAGATAGATCACCAACATCAATACATATTTTAACATGAATAACAAAGAAAAATTGTTTCTAATCCATGCAAAAATATTCGTGATAGTATTTGATGCTTCAATTACTACAGTCACACTAGATATATCTAAGGAGTGTCCATCTTTCATTAGAATATATAACAACCATTATCACAATTATATGGTGCGCATAAACTATCAAATCCAAAGGAACCTCCAACAATTAAAAACATTTAAAAATGTATGATTTATTTAGAAATATAAATGGTTCTATGATATTCATTCAATCCAGAACTAAGCTTACTTATAACACGTCAAAGGATGAGCTTAATAAAAAAACTAAAACATGATATCTTTGAACCAATTTCCTTGAGATAAATCAAATCTTAATTATATTTGGGCCATTGTACATTGGTGAAATGAATCTTTCAGTAGATAGAAATTTATGGAAATGACACTTAACACTTTAGATTAGAATGTGTCAAATAAACATCTCAACTACATAAGATAAAAGCACAACTAGCTGATCTAAAGTAAATTGTCATTCAAACTTCCTTACACCTGTCCCTGAACAAAGAAAAGCATAATTTAAAAATATTTAGGTGGATTGTCAGTGCTAGAGGTAATAGATGTCACAAAATACACAAACACACTAATTGATCTCCTTGAATATTTATAGTCTCTCCACCTTATGATTACGATAGGAAGAAACATCAGTTTTTTGATGTTTTTTATTGACTGGATATAATAGACATTAAAACCCCTTCAATAACATCATCACCTTGGGAATTTCCATGGTTTGGGACTTGGTTCCTTATTTTTTTTTACCTATAGGCATCATTGTGGAGGATAAGCCTGATTCCCTGGCATGATCTTCGTAGGGGCAGAATGAGCACCTAGTGAAGATGCTAAGTCACGACACTGTTCTATGTAGCTTCCCAGCGAAGATGTGCTAATTTTTGGAAAATCATGGTTACGCTGCCTAGAACTCTGCTAGGCACCTTTAGACCTTGTCCAACCTCCTACAAATCCACTGCAAACATTAGAGAATCATCATAAGATATCACTTTCTGAGGCACCTTTGCATTCTCCTGCAACTCCCTTGCAAACATCAGAGCATCATCTTATTAACTTTTTGACATCAATGCCAATCATGCTGCCAAGAAATTGGTCCTTGCACCAAACTTGTATGAATATTTGATGGTCAATACATAAATTTTGGAGGAAGTACCTCACAGGCATCAATGATCAACAAATTTGGTATAGAGATCCATTGGGAACTTTGAGGTCACAAGTTCAACCCCCCTAATTGACATGTTTAGAAATATTGTTTTTTATTCATAATGTAGGAATTTTGTTACATTATTAGCAAATGTCGATGGAAGTCTTGTCGATCCATTATTGAAAAATGGCATTATGTAGAAGCGTGCCTAGAAAAGGGGTCTTTTATATAACCCTTAATTTTTATATATATTTTTATGTGGTTTTTGCAGGCTTTTGGGCTCAATATTTTTCCAAATTGGTTTCTAGAAGAAGATGAATTTTCAAGGCTTAGAGATGAATCTAACTAGAGGTGTGTGATGTCCTTTTGGAACTTATTTAATAGCCATAATTTGTTTTATATGTTTTGAGAGGTTATAAACAATACTGCAATTGTTTTGGATATATTCTAGAAACAAATTACGAAAAAGGGATTGAGTGACCACATTAATGAATTTGTAGAAGCAGAGTATGGGTAGAATAATGACAAATAGTGACAATTATTTATGTGATAGTTAGTGGCAGCACTTATGATACTGGTTTCAACTCATGATAGTGATTGCAGTGATAGTGGTGACAATTTATTACAGTGGCATTGGTTGCAGGTTGTGATAGTGATTGTGGCCCATGCAATGATTATAGGTTATAGATTGTACTTAAGATTTAATGATATATGATGAAAATGGATATATTTTTAAAATTATATGGAATAGAGGTGCACAAGAAAGTTGGAGAAGGGGGTGGGTGCATCCACTGAGCTTGGGGCCTACTTATTTTTTACGCTGGAGCCTAGAGTAAGTTTAAGCCCACTCATCATCAAGGTTGGATCCCTAATCAAGTTGTAGTCTAAAATAGACATGTACTTGTGTTATTTCAAGGTCGGTGTCTAAATTAGTTTGTAACCTATAACAAGTGGAAGATTTCATATCATGGGGGTAATTGCCTCCAACAAGCCATAACCTGCAAATATATGCAATGAACTAAAAATAAAGAAGAATAAGATTTGTGGTTTCTTCCCATATTAGTTTCCATGTAAAAGCTTGTGTCTCTTTGTGGTGTGTTGGATTCTTGATATGTTATTGATATGATGATGCATTCTTATAATTTTTCATAGGATGTTTATGATTTAATTTTATATGTTTGTTTGATTATGAAAATTCATGAAATAGTAAAATTGATCTCACATCATAGTGTGGCTTTCGAGCCAGAAAATGGTATTAGAGAAAGTATGCTTTTGAAAAGTTAAGAACTTGAAGGTTGAATTTCAATGGAATATAGCCATGACTAGAGTAGTGGGTAAGCCTCCTACGTTTGATGGGACCAATTATGTATTTTGGAAAATAAGGATGGAAACTTATCTCAATTTCTTGGGAGAAAAAGTTTAGGCAATTGTGGAAACTAAATATAAAGTCCCTAATTTTATTTCAACAAATTTAATCTAAAAGGAAATTTAAACATATAATTCACAAGCTAAGCATGCTATCTTAAGTGCCTTGGAAAAGTTAGATTTCATTAAAATAACACAGTGCAAGTCAGGTCATCATGTATGTAATAAGCTCAAAACTTATTATGAAGGAGATGAAAAAGTTAAAGAAGTCAGTTTGCAGGCTCGTAAGGGTCAATTTGAAACTTTGAATATGGAAGAATAAGAGGTCATTTCTTCATATTTCCTTTGAGTAAAAAATATACTCAACACCATTGTAGGTCTTGGTGAAGAAGTCCCAAATAAATATGTTATCCAAAAGGTTTTGAGATCATTTTTGTCAAGATTCAATCCCAAAGTATCATCTCTCGAGGAACTATCAGAAGTAGAAAATATTTCCATTAATAGACATCAAGGAACCCTTTTTGAATATGAGCTAAGAATCAAGGAAGATAAATCAGGAGTCAAGGAAGCAACTTTCAAGGCAGAGAAATAAGAGAAAAACAGAAAAAAAACAAGAAGGCACTAACTCTAAAAAGAAGAAGCCAAATTTGTCTAAAGTTGTAGAGAGAAATCGACAAGTTCAAAGTTAAGCTTCCTTTCAAATGTTTTGAATTTGAAAGGATAGGTAATTATGCATCTAAATATCATTATGATAATATTAATGATAGTGATGTTGAGTCAATACTAAAATCCAGACATCAAAAGAAGAAGCAAGCCAATAAGAAAAATATTTTTTACTCAAAAGAACAAAGTGATAGTGAAAGAAATGATAGTGTGACCAATGAAGAAAGTGGTGAAATACTATTCATTTTTTTAGGATAAATAACCTAAAGAAGAAGTTGATTATATGGGATTACTTAAAATCACATTGAAGGAAATAAGGATACTTAGAAATAAAGGAGTTTAATTGATGCAATAGCTTCGAGACAAGAGTCTAAACGATGTCACCATTCTTACTCTTGAAGTTGAAATAGAAGAAGCAAAAATGGTAGAGGAGTTTCTATCTAAACAAATAAATGAAAATGAAAAAATATATGAAATGTTGGAAGAGGAAGTTATCCTCTTAAGAGAATAATCGGAGCATCTCAATTCAAAGATCAACAAAGGGAATAAATCACTATATCATATTCTCAACATGAAAAGGTCCCCACTTATTAAAACGTGTCTTGGATATCAAGGAAATTGTGAGGCATCCAAAAACAATGGTTTCCCAATCTCATAAATTAAGATCAATCTAAGAAGGTTGATCATATATTCATAGAATCCAACAATAACTCTCTTGAACATACAAAGAAAATGGTGCACTAGGCCGATTATATTGATTTCAATGACAGTCAAAATAATTCCATGAAAGGAAAGAATACAGGAAACCATTATTAAGAAAAATGATCCACAAGAATGAATAATGTAGGGTAGTTAATGAATATGGCTCACATAAAGCATACACAAGCAACAATGAAGTAGGTGTTGGAAATCAGTCAATCAATATGGCTCATTATGAAGCATCCACAAGCAAGAATGAAGTAGGTGATGGAAATCAACCAATGAATATGGCTCCTCACAAACCATTTGCAAGAAACACTCAAGTAGGTATTGATTAAAAAGAGAACATGGCTTCTCCAAAAAGTAACTTCAAAATGTGAGATCTCCTTCTATATCCAAGTATTAAAATAAGTTCTTTGTTTATTGTCTCTTACGCAACCATTTTGGACACAAAACACATGATTGCAGAACCTATGATGTGGTTAAGTATAGGGAATATGAAATGGTACCTAGATGGAGACATGTGGACCAAATAAAGAGAATTCTTTAACCATTTTCACAAGTTTTCAACCCCAAAATTGCTTGTCACATATGTCACAACAAAGCTCATGTAGCACAAGATTGTATGCTCAACTCAAGATGGTATAATAGAGAGGGACCTCCTATCAAAGTTACAATATGGAGAAAAGGTCAAGGAGGACCATGAATAGGTATGAATCTTGAATCTAATCCCTTGGAGAAATATTCTTCAATACCATCATTTGTGAAATCAAAACTTGAAGAAGAAACTACATGTATGAGGACAATATGTGAACTATATTGATTACCATAACATGATGATGGTATCTCAAATATAACTAAAGGAGGTGGGCATGTTTTTCAGGGGAAATTAGAAAATGCAGAGATGACAGGTACTATGGATGAAGGAATTATGGTATTAGGGGGAGAATTTGAATATCAATCATGACTACCATAAGATTTAGATTAGGTTAATAGGAAAATGCTTGATCATGTTGCCAACATATTGGGCCTTACACCCAACTCGTATGAATATTCGGTGGTCAATAAATTAATGTTGGAGGTGGTACCCTGTAGGCATCAATGGCAAACACATTTGGTATAGAGATCCATAGGGAAATCTAAGTTCACGAGTTCGAACCTGTTGGTTGATAGGTTCATATTATTTATTTTTTATTTTGTATATGTAGGCATTATGTCACATTATTAGCAAATTCCAATTGGAATTTTGTAGATCCATTATTGAAGAAGGGGCATTATGTAGAAGTGTGCCTAGAAAATGGTCTTTTATAGAACCCTTATTTTTTATGTAGTTTTTATATGAGTTTTGTAAGATTTTGGGGTGAATATTTATCCAAATTGAGTTCTAGAAGAAGATGGATGATCAAGCCTTAGATATCAACCTAAATAGAGTTTTGTGATGTCCTTTTAGCACTTATTTGATGACCAGAATCATTTTTATATGTCTAGAGAGGATATAAACAAGACTATAATTGTTTTGGATATATTCTAAAAATAACTTATGAAAAAGCAATTGAGTGATGACATTAATGAATTGGTAGGAGAAGAGTATGGACAATAACATGACAACTAGTGGAATTTTTTTATGTGATAGTTAGTGCTAGAATTAATGATAGCGGTTGCAACTCATGATAATGATTGTAGTGTTAGTAGTGACATGTTATTGCAATGGCATTAGTTGTAGGTTGTGATAGTGGTTGTGTGTAGAAATTCCTCATAGGTTCAAACTACTGACTGTAATATGCTAAAACAATTGACTTGAATGTACTCTACTCATCAGTGGAAATAATAAACGATCAATGAAATCATGAAGCATATAAGAGAAAGAATTCAATCCCACACAGTTATTTTCTAGGGAAATCCATAGCTAAAAACCCCTGCTATCTTTATATAGAATTAATTAGAAAATATGAGAAGATTACAATGCTTTTCTCAAGGCCAAACAACCTCTGCAATATCTCTTTCTATCTCATTGCTGCCTAGAAAAGCTCAAGCCAATACTTAGCCAATTTATTTCTTTCCCATGTCCCTATTTCCTTGCATTTATCCCTTCGGAATTATCCCCTATTTAATTAGGAAATTACACAAGTATGAATTTCACAATCCTCATAGGCTTTCTTCTAATTACATGCACCATCATTTTAATTTAGATGATTTTAAAACTGATAGTACACTTTCCTTGAACTCCAATCTCAACTAGGTCTTTCTATGATCTGACATACATGAGTTAATTATGAGTGAATATTTAGTTTACTTGTTGATCACTGTAGGCAACACCACACTGCACTTCAAGCAACACACCATTGTACATCAGGTAGCACCCCAGTAAACTTCAAGAAGCACCCCATTGAACTTCAAGCAGCACCCCATTGAACTTCAAGCAACACCCCACTGAACTTCAAACAACACCTCACTGAAATTCAAGTAGCACCCCAATGAACATCAAGAAGCACCCGTCGTACTTCAGGAAAATCCACACTCGACTGTAGGAAACACACCATTACTAGACCTCCCACTAATTCCTCCATTAGTTGGACTAGTTTAACTAACTTTAACTCAGTTAGCCTAATTTAAATAATTACAACTCAAAATCAACTCAACTAGTGCTCCTAATTGTAGGAGACACTCTACATGACTCTAGGTAGACCCTCAACATGAATTAACTAAGACAACTAAGTCAAATTAACTTAGTTAACTATTACAAATTGTCATGATATGTGGAGTTACAATTTTATTCCTATTTTACTTCAAGGACGAAATTAAATTAGGATTTTCTTGTTGAATTTTCAACAACCCCTCTCAATAAGGAAGGGATTATCTCCTACCCCAACCTTGCCTCTTTGGAAATCTAATTTGCATCTTGATAATGCCTTTGTCGAAATATCTGCATCTTGTTCGTTTCTAGGAATGTACTTCAACAACATGATTCTCCTCTGCACACAATATCTTTGATGGTGATACCAAATGTCAATACGCTTGGACCGATCATGAAAAACATGATTCTCAAAGGGTTTGACAGAACTCTGATTGTCACAGTAAATCACTATAGGAACCATCTTCTGACCAAATAAACGAACAAGGATCTTCCTCATCCAGATAGCCTCATAAGCTACTTGACTAGTAGTCTTGTACTCTGCTTCTGCTAAATTGAGTGCAACTAATATCTTCTCCCTGCTGTACCAAGAAATTATTGTTGACAAAATACTGAAGATTCCCCATGATGTGTTCTTCCTGTTGGATGGACTCCCTTCCCAATTTGCAACTATGAATCCTTGAATCTTCACTCCCTCTATTTGTCTATACCAATGACAAAATTGAGTGGTGCTTCTGAGGTATCTAAACACATGTTGATTTTCTTTCCAATATAGTTTTGCTGGCTTAACCATATCTTCAGTAAGATGGTTAACCAGAAAACATATTTCTGGTCTTGTTCTCGCCAAATACATAAGTGAATCCACAAGTTGTTTATAAATAGTAGCATCCACTACTTCACCTAAAGTAGCATCTTCCTTCCTCCAATTACCTACTAGAGAAGTCCCCATGGGTTTGCTTCTCTCCATGTGGATCTTCTTTAGTATCTTGTTGGCATAATTTCCCTAAGAGACAAACAATTCCCCACCTCCTTTCCATACTTCCATACCAAGAAAGTAATTCATCAGCTCCAAGTCCTTCATCTCGAAATCTCTTGTAATATCTTCTTTGCAATATTTTATTAGCTTCTAACCACTTGTTAGAATCAGATCATCAACATATAATACTATAATAAACAATTTTCCTTCAACCACAATATGGTAAAGGTTAGTATCTTCTTCAGTTTTGGTGAAGCCCAACCCGGTGAAATAACTGTCAATCCTAGTGTACCAAGCATAGGGTGCTTATTTTAATCAATACAAGCTCACTTGAGTCCTCAAACATGTGAATATTTGTTGAAGGTCTCAAATCCTTTTGGATTCTCAATATACACCTCTTCCTCAATCATATAGTTGTGGAATGTTGTATTCACATACATCTAATGTATCTTCCATCCCATCTGTGCTGAAAGTGTTATAATATATATGATTGAAGAGTACCTTACTACTAGAGTAAAGGTCTCCCCATAATCAATTTCCTCCACTTAAGAGAGCCCTATGGCCACAAATATGGTCTTGTGTTTCTCAACACTCCCATATGCTACTTTCTCTACCTTGTAAAGACATCTAGAACTCACCATTGACTTGTATGCTCATCTTGGGACCACTTCCCAAACATTTTTTTTGATAATGGAGTCCTACTCCTCAACTATGCCATCAATCCATACTGGTTGTGGCACTGCTTCCTCAAGTGAGAATGGCTCAACCTATACACTCCTGCTCATCATATCCATGTAGATAGTGTACCGATCTGGTGACATCCTTTGCCTGCATTGTGATGTGGGTGCTCCCACATTCTCTCTAGCATCATGCATCAATCTATCAGCCTTTCTAGTGTGCTTCCTTCCATCTCTAGAAGTATATACATGATTGGGTACTTTCACTCTTTTCTCCTCTGCATGTGGTTGCTCCACATCATCCCGAGGTTACTCCTTTGGAGAAAAATGATCCTCATTTGCATCTAACTAAATCTCCCTCTCAAGGGAACATCTCATGGCCTTCTCTTCATAAACATTCACATATCTATGAACCATTTCCATCCTGTTGGATGCTTGGTACACCCGATAGTTGTGAGGTGTATCAATATACCCTAAAAATATGCCCAACTCAGGTATTGGCTTTATCTCTTTCCATGCATCCTTGGTAACATGACAGTAAATTGATGTACCAAAGATCCTGAAGTGTGCCACATCAGGTTTCTTACATGAAAAAGATTCTTTTGGGGTACTCATCCTGAGAATTCGATGAGGACTTTTGTTTTGCAAATAAACAATTATGTTGCATGCTCTAGCCCACAAGTGCAACGGTAGGCCCTAATCATCTAACATTTCCCATGCATCTCCTCCCACAATACTTTTGTTCTTCCTTTCAACAATCCCATCCTACTATGGGTTATGAGGTGATATTAAATCCCATCGAATGCCTTCTTACACACATCATTTCTTGAATTCATTCGACACATATTCTCCACCATTATCACTTCTGAGAGATTTAACTTTCATGCCATTATGTATCTTGACAAGTTCTTTAAATTCACAAAATTTAGAGAATGTTTGATATTTATTTTGCATGAATAAAATCCATCACTTATGAGAAAAATCATTAAAAAATATTACATAATACCCGTGCTTGGCCATGGAAGCTGTTGAGAATGGTCCACACACATCTGATTGAACTCTATCAAGGATTCTTTGCGCTTGAATGTCTTTATCATGAAAGGAAGCTTTGGTGCACTTCCCTAATGTACACCCTTTGGACATGTCTCACTGATCTAGTGTACCCTTGGGAAGTCATATATAAATTTTCTACGTTATCTTCAAAGTTCCATGGTGGAATTGACTAAATATTCTATGCCACAACTCACCATTGTCTCAACTCTCGACCGTCTCTTCTTTTGTTCCCAAATCACCATAGTCTTATACATTGAATTTGTATAGGTTCTTCACTCGAACCCCAATCTGCTTCACCTATCCAGAGGTTATCTGAAGAAGGAAAGCCTTTCCCTTGATAGATATCACATTGTAGCAACAATCCTCCAACATGGAAACTTGAACAAAATTCTTCTTCAAATCCGAAACATACATGAAATATTTTGATGTGAGGGGAGAACAAGACTCCATTTGAAAGGTAAGAGTACTAATTCCAGTCATGCTATACCTCCCATCATCTCCCATCTCGATGTGCATCTGGAGGTCCTTCTCCTCCAAGTCACTGAAGAACTCTTTGTTGTCGACCATATGGAATGAGGCTCCACTATCCATGTACCACACACTACCCATCACCGAAGTCACCATGAAAGCGATGAGGGTGAAATCCATCTTGGATTATGAACCAATAAATTCACTTGCCTCTCCTCCTGTGGGCTTCTTTCCAACCTTCTTATGCGAACACTTCTTGGAATAGTGTCCCAGCTTGTGATAGTGAAAACATTTAATATTCAACATGTACTTCTTATCACCCTGACTTGAATATGATTTGGAATCAGATGACTTCCCCTTCACTTTCTTTACCTTTCTAGCTAAGGCATAGTTCTCCTCATCATCATCCTTGGATGAGGATCCATCTCTGGTGTTTCGCCAAATCTCTTCTTGTTACCAAGTAGGACCAAAAACGATCCAACTCTGGTAGCTTCTCCCTCCCATTAACTAAGTCTTGGTAACCATACCAACTCTTGTGAAGGCCTAGAAGTGCTAGGCTCACCAGATTGTCTTTAGCAACTGTAACACCGTCACTTCCAAGCTCATCCTGACATTAGGTGAACGTGGTCAAGTACTTCGGTATCTGTCACCCTTCTCCATCTTGATTTTTCTGAGCTTGTCCATTAGTGCCAACTTCCTATGGTCATTACTATTTTGAAATAGTTGGGTCAAGGCATTCCACATTACAAATGGATTTTCCTTATCATGGATGTTTGAGATAATATGATCTCGAACTCCTTCTAGGATAAGCCTTCTCTCCTTTGCCACACATTTTGTCCACTCTACCAGATCTTGAGCATTAACTAGCTTAGGAATATCTTTGTCTATGAATTTCTTAAGCATATTCTCTTCCAACACTACCTCCACCATGTCCTTCCAATAAATATAGTTTGAACTACCCTCAAGGGAATATTCAAGTATTGATTTGTAGAACAAAATCCTAGTGGATCTAAGGTATCATACTGCAAATTTGATTGCTCCTACAAAAGGAAAACTCGAATTCTCCTCTTCTATAGTGTTTTCAATTTTGATACCATGTAGAAATTCCTTGTAGATTAAAACTAGATATTGTAATATGCTAAAACAATTGACTTGAATCTACTCTACTCATCAGGAGAAATAATAGACGATTGATGAAATCACAAAGAATATAAGAGAAAGAAGTCAATCACACATAACACAATGATTTTATGGGGAAATACGTAGCTAAAAACCCTTGCTATTTGTATGAAGCATTAATCATAAAATATGAGAAGATTACAATGCTTTTCTCAAGCTCAAGCAACCTCTACACTATCTCTATCTATCTCACTACTACCTAGACAAGCTTAAGCCAATACTTGGCCAATTTTTTCTTGCCCAAGTCCCTATTTCCTTGCGCTATTCCTTTGGGAATTAACCCCTATTTAATTAGGAAATTTCATAATTATGAATTGTGCAATCCTCATAGGCCTTCCTCTGATTGCATGCACCATCAGTTTAATTTAGATGATTTTACAACTAATAATACATTGTCCCTGAACTCCAATCACAACTGGGTCGTTATTTGATTTGAGGTGCATGAGTTAATTATGAGTGAATCTTCAATTTACTGTTTGATCACTTTAGGAAGCACCACACTGCACTTCAAGTAGCACCCCATTGTAATTGAAGCAACACCTCATTGAACTTCTTGAAGCACCCCATTGAAATTCAAGAAGCACCCCATTGAATTTCACACAGCACCCCACTGAACTTCAAGAAGCACCCCACTGAACTTTCAAAAACACCACACTTAAATGTAGGAATGAACCCACTACTAGAACCCCCCACTAAATATTCCATCAGTTGGAACTAGTTTAACTAAATTTAACTCAATTAGACTGAATTAAATAATTACAACTCAAAATAAACTCAACTAGTGCTCCTAATTGTTGGAGACACTCTACATGACTCTAGTTAGACCCTCACTTGAATTAAGGAAACCAACTAAGTCAAATTAACTTAGTTAACTATTAAAAATTGTCATCAGACCTGGAGTTACAATTTTATTTGCAGTTTAATTCAAGGAAAAAATTAAATTAGGATTTTCTTGCTACATTTTCAACATTGTGGACCATGCAGTGATTATGGGTTGTAGCCTATGTACTTATGATTAGGTGATATATGATGACCGTGGATCTACTTTGAAAATTATATGAAATAGAGGTCCACAAGGAAGTTGGAGAAGGAGGTGGGTGGATCCAATGAGTTTGGAGCCTACTCATTTTTTAGATTGCAGCCTCAATTAGGTTAGAGCCTAGAGCAGGTTGGATCCCACTCATAATCATGGTCAGAGCCTTAATCAGGTTGTAGCCTAAAATGTGCATCTGCTTGTGTTCTTTTGAGGTTGGTGCCTAAACTAGGTTGTAACCTATTACTAGTGGTAACAATCATTTCTTAGGGGTAGATTCCTCCAATAGGTTGTTGCCGGAAAATGTATGTAATGAATTAAAGATAAAGAGGAACAAGATTCGTGGTTTTCTCCCATATGTGTTTCCACATAAAATCTTTTGTCTCTTTGTGATGTGATGGATTCTTGATATGTTATTGATATGATGATGCACTATTAAGTTAATGATATGATGCTTATGGTTGAATGCTATATGGTTGTTTGATTATGAAATTATGAAATAGAAAAAATGATCTCACAATGATTCAACTTCCTCTTAGTGTGGAGCCTGATACCTTCCTAGTAAAAGCACTGTAATTTCTCAAAACAATGAAACCTTTTTAATACTAAAGCTGAGTCAATTTTCCAAGCCCTTCAACTAAATCCTCAGGCTTCCTTAAACCGTTTCCTTCTGATGATTTAATGAAATTATACCAGAAACTCACTTTCCCACAGAGAATCCACATATTTGAATCATTTTTACCAGAAAACTCAGAATTACCCAAAGCTAACCCTCCTTATCCATCTGCCACGTTTCCTGAGATGTCAAAGCAGGTTATTTCTTTAGTGTCTTATCTGCTAGGATATCCTAGTGACCAATGGGTTGATGAATTTATTTTTGGCTTTCTATCAATATTTTCTTATGGTAAAAAGCCATCAATTATGTTAAACTATAGTTAGTTTCTTTCTGATACTATTCATGACTAGTTTTTAAAGTTCAGCGCAAAAGGACCATTTAAACATGAGACAATTTTGGTTTACCTATTTTTATATTATCAATCTGAAAGATTAAACTTTAATTTACAAAATTTGGATGCCGAAGGTAAACCTCTGTCAATAATTCATTGGACATCCTTGGTGAGGAAAACTTCTAAAGATTTTTCTTTCAGTGATTTTGTAAATCAATTCTTCTACACAACTACTCATTTGTTAAACAGTGATGCAGTCCCTCGAATTTCAATAGAGATTAAGAGAAATCCATATCTAAGTGATAAGACAAAGGTTGGAGACTAGTATTTATACCAAAATTTCACTGAACTCTGAATTTATGGCTATGAGCTTCAACCGTACAAATTTCCAGTGTTTCTCCCCATAAGTATTTTTTCACTAGAATACATCAGAAAAATGCTAAATATGGATGAGGTTCATTTTGTTTCTAGATAAAAAGGCTGAGTTTAAATTCAAAGCACATGTTAATCCATTATAGTCAATACTAGAGCTGTAGAGAATGAAGTCAATGACTTACTAAGCTAGATGAAGTTTAAATTAAGATTTAATTGGTCATATGATCCATTAGGAGTAATCACATCGATGAGTATTGCTCAGAAATATGCACCATATATACATGTGGAAAGACTTGAAATAAAGTAGTTTGCCAATAGGGAAGACTAGACACAGAATACATTGAAGGAGACTGAAGAGCCAGTTTCCAGTCAAACATCACTAGAAACTCCAAGGATGACAGAGAAAGACGTAAAGAGGCCAAGAGAAAGTGTATCACTGGCAGGGTCAGAGTTGCAGAGATCAACCTTCAAAGTATTCAAAAGGATAAAATCTATACCTATTGAAGAAGAATCTTCAAAAGCTCAAACTTCTGAAGAACTTACTGCAGTGGTAATATCAACACAACCTCCCTTTTCATTACAACATATTCCTAAAGACACATTAGAATCTCCTTCTTCTCCTTCCACTCCAAAACAACAAAGTATTTTTTCGAAATTCTTAGAAATGAAGAAGAAAAATGAGGCCCTAAACTTCAACATATGCAGTTTTTATGAAGCACTCTTCCTCAACTCATACTAGAATACTTTTGGCATTGATAGTGAAAAATCCTACTTCCAATTAGCATTCTTGGAACAAAATGTCACTATGCCAAGAAGTGATGAAGATTATAAAACTTTTGTGTTTTCATTTGACACAAAGAAAATTCATCCTATTGACCAGATTGACATTCATAAGAAAGCATGGGAAATGATATATTCATCCTTAACCAGTTATGTTATGGTGACTTCCAAATTATAAGCTTCTCTCAACAACATTCATTCCCAATTAAAATTGGAGAAGATTTCTTCTTTGCAAAGGACACCAAAGTCAAAGGACTTGAATACTTAGTTATAAAATTAGGATTAGATCCTGAAGATATCAAGGCATATGAGGAAATCATCAAGAGCAGGAATGTTGATATTCATGCTTTGAGGAAACAATTGAAGTTTCCAACAATGGAACATCCACAGGCTCAAGAAGTCATCTTGTTAAAGAAGGAGAAGGAGAACATGCTCCAGATGATTGTTGAAAAGAACATACACATAAAAAAGATGGAGGCAGAAATGGAAAAGTTAATAAAGAAAAAAAAACTACAACTCAGTATTAAAATGACAACTTCCATAGTAGTGACTTCAACACCACCAATTGCTACAATAGTAGTGTCTGCAGCAAAACCAAAGCCCATAGGCCAACACTCAACAGAGAAACTATCAAAAGCTATGGGAGAATTTCCATTGAAATATATTGAGATTGAAAAAATTAGAACTTTACTATAAAAAGTTCAAAATGACAAAATAAGGGCTGACAACATATATCTGGCCGAAGTTGACAAGAACTTCAGATTAAATAGACAAATAGAAAAATATGAAATGAGTCATTGATGGTGCAAACATTGGCAGAGGCAAAAGAGAAAATATGGATTGATATAAATTCTACTATGACTGAACTCTGGACATCAATTTAGATCATTTCTTAATAGGAAGACTTAGTGGACAAATCAAAGTTAGTCATCGCATGAACCAAAGAAGATTTATAGCATATGCTTGGAGAAGAAAGAAAAATAATTGAAGTACTGAATTCTAAAACTAAAGAAGAATTAGAATAATTTGGAGTTGAAGATAGAACTGATGTTGTCCTAGAGGTAAAAATATTTTTTATAAAGAAAAATTTAATGTTATAGTTAGAAAGCAAGTGTCAAATCTTGGAAGCCCAGATTAAAAATTTCACAAGAATTCTAATACTCTATAGCAAAAGAGACTTCATCATCTAATAGATTCTACTGGCCAATTGATTCCATTAGAATACTATTGGTACAAATTACACCAAATAGCAACAAATAGAGCCAAATTTGCTAAATTTAAAGGCACACTTAGTGGGAAAGCATTGATAGAAGGCCTAGAGTATGATATTTTCGTTCAACATGAAGTAAATTTTTTGTTCATCACTAGGCCTAAGTTTTGAAAAATACGCAGAAGGCAATGAGGCATTGATCTAGGTGGATATTGGTGGCCACCCACCTATTCCAATTGGACCCCCACCACTGTCTCTTTCAGTTTTACAGTTTGCTTAATTGTAGCAACGTGTACTATTTTTTGCAGTTTTTTGGGTCCTAAACTTCTGGAACCATTTTGATGCCCTAAACTATGTTTTTTTCATTCGAAAGTTGTAATACTCAGACACATGTTTCTAATGAGGTATTGTGCATGGAAAACAGAGATCGTATGCCAAAGTTACGACCCCGGGATGTAGATGTACCAATTTACCTAAATGGGGGCCATAGTTTTGGTGCTTGATCTCCTAGGGTTAGGTTTTTGGATGTTTAGGGTTTTCCATTGTTTCTCAATAATAAATATTCCTTCGAGTCTCATTGTAGAATATATCAAAGGCATGTAGCCGCCACATATCTTCTAAGAGATAAGGTACCATCACCTAAGCTAGTTTATTTCCATTCTATGTGTAAGCATATTTAAGTTCTTTAATATTAATGAAATGAAGTTTTATTCCTCCTACATCTTTGTGTTTATGTTTATATGTAAATTATGTTGCATTCATGCATAATTGTGTATTAGTGGTATCAGAGTTGTATGCTCTTTCTCTCTTTTTCTTTGCATGTCCCTAACAAGGTCAAGGTATAAGGATTTAGCACTTGAACTGGTGTAACCTTTGCAAGGACAACCTCGCAAACCCTAATGACCTCCCATGGCAAAAGAAAGGAAATATGAAGGAGTAGGAGATCCCTTCAAAATATTACTCGAAGAAGCCCTTGAGCGACATAGGAATGCGATAATGGTCAAATTTGCCCAGATCCTTTTGTTGATGACCACAAACGATGCATATTCATTCTACATCCAATTTGGAGGCACCACTCCCTTCAAGGTACACGTAAACTTTGATATTCTCATATTTGAAGGCCAGATAGAAGTAGACGCCATAGATAAATGGTTAAATATATTAGAAGGGTATTTTGTAGTCCATGATTTTTCCAATAGGGAAAATGTTACTTTTTCATTTCTCAAATCGGCCCCAACGTCAAGGAATGATGGGAAACCTACTGTGAGTAGAAGGACAAGAGGGAAACCTCACTATTTTTAGCCTCACCCACTTGGAACTCTTTCTGATACACCATCAAGGAGCATTGTTACCCTATTAGAAGCTATGAAGATGAGCACATAAAGTGGACCACACTATGACACAGAGGGGACCCGGACGTGTCGGAGTTAACAAATATTTTTCATACCCTTCATGTGAAATTGGGTATCAAGGATTATGAGCATCATATTGTATTGAAGTAGGGAATAATAATCAAAATGTTGCTCATCTGATCTATAGGGAGAGTCATGTGAATTGTAGTCCATCATTTTTCTAGTCATCTTGATCTTCGTCCTACAAACATACTATGTCAGATAAACCAAACATAAACATAATTAAACATACCTCAATGAAGTTTAGGGGAAGCTATCTCATTTGTAAAATAAATCCATATTAGCACGATACATGTATATATACATAACATATCAATATACCAACAACATGCATGAAAACACCAATGGCACACCATGACCTCATGCGTGATAATTAAACCATAACAATACATGCATAAAAAGCACATAGACACTGACATGTATAAAAAACACATATACTATCGACATGTAGGCATGAAAAAAAACACCCCAATAATAACATCATAAACTTCTACATGATGAAACAACTTCAAAAATGGGCATCACCATGCATACATAACAAGCACATATACACTCTACATCCATGCATGAAAAGCACTCTCCGCCCTTCCGGTCCAATTGCTGAACCTAGGAGCTCTGATACCACTATGTGGTATCAGATATCATTCAAAGAGAATGAAACCCACTCTAATACCACTCTTTAACAGCCTTCTGCCACACTTACCCAGGTACATCGGTCCACTGGGGTAAATATTTAATGAATAATTACTATGATATGAATCAACGTCCTAGGTACAATTAAGGAAGTGCAATCGACAAACCAAAACCCTACTGACCTTCGTCAAGAGCTACAAGACCCACAAGAGATAAACCACCCCTCCAAGTGCCCTAACGCTAAGTCATAATGATTTTTCACTGACATGGTCTCCCAATTGTATGCATAAGCCTACATCCATGTGATTGTAGGTATCCAATCACATGCATGAGCTTGTGTTACAATGATTGTAGTTTAATTTACCCAGTTTTGTGCCTGTAACCGCGAGATTTGAGCCACTTTTTCAGGGCTAGGATCTAGACCTCTATCCAAAACTTGATATAACTTTCCAGAATGATGAATAACACTAGGAAAAAGCCATTAACATAAAACTTCGACAAGAAATTGAAGTAAAAAGGCCTAACCATGATAGTCATTTTGTCAAAACATTGTAAACATACAATCTATAGCTGATAAATGCATAACTAAACATAGGGTTCTCATACTTATATGAGAATCAACAAGAAGCTCTAATTCTCTCTCATAATCATTGCAAATACATCTATTAGGTCATGAAACCAATAATGATTCACTTACTAATTAAAATATGATGAGATCCATAACTAATGTCTGTAACAAAACCATGCTTATACCCAACATATAACCATAATAATAACAATGATTGAACAACCATCAAAGCCACATAGTAACAAGTATAGATACTCATGAATTACAAGAGGAAAGGAACTCATATTAACATATACAAATTCAACCAAGTTAGGGATTTCCACATACCACCGAACCATAGATTAGGCTGAACCAAAATATCTCTTTCAACCAATCACCCCCATTCGATATTCCAAGCATGAATGCGGGATCTCATGAAATAAACAAAACAAAACCAAACCAGGTCTTCCATAAGCCAAACTAGCTTAACTCTCAACCAGTGATCCCACCTCATTGTTGGACATCACTAACCATCACCAGATTAGTATCTACCCAAGCTATTCAAGGCTCTATAGTGTTTTTTCCAACCTAAATCCAGGAATAGTAACTCAACCCACAATTGTTGTAGGGATCCAAAGAATTTTTCCAACCAAGGCTCCAAGACTAGTATCTCAACCCACGAAGGGATCTCAAGCATTTTTCCAACAAAGGGTTCTAGGACTAGTAACTCAACCCAGGCTATTCCAGGGCTTCCCGATCATTTGTCCAACCAAGGCTCTAGGAACTAATAATTCAACCCATAGCCATAACGAATCTGAGTACCAATAAAAAAAAATGTGAAAACCTACAACACCATGGCTATCTAGGAAATGAAAAGGCTAATAAAAACTGCTATCAATCGAGGCAATTCTCCATGCCAATGATAGATCATAACCACATAACCACATGCATATGCCATGTATGCCAAAACTAGCAAGGAATTCATGCATGCAGCTTAGTACCTGCAAAGAAAACCCGCTTTCACTGTTGATCCCCCTACCCCTTGCTGGAAATAATACTGAGGGGGGGGGGTGAATCAGTATTATCACATCAATAAAAATTTTTCATTTCCATATTTAGATTCATATATGCTACTTCTACAACTTCTAATGATTCAGTTAGTTGATCCTTAATGAGTGCATTAGAACATTATCAACCATATTAACAATAAA
>APFE030817838.1:30961-85879 GCA_000404065.3 Pinus taeda | reverse complement strand
CCAAACACCTAAATAAGATCATGATAAACATCAGCAACGACACTGTATGATCTGCTCCATAACATCTGTCACCAGCAACTTGTATTAGTGCATGAATCATCAAGGTATGTCCGTATCAACTCATCCTTTTGAATAGAATTTTGTATATATAGAATCATTCTATCATATGTGAGAAACACCATAGCCATTTAGATCTGCATGGACCAAGTATCATCAATTGGGAATATCTGCATCAATCAACATATGTACGAAACAAACTATCATCCTATAGGTAAGAACTCATCATCATCATATCTCCAACAATGCAACTTTGAATAATCATCCATGTATCCAGCCACAATCCTCATCCATATGTGTGCTAGGAACAATAGGAATCCGGCATCATAACTGTAATATATGATCTTTATGCATATGGAGACAACAACATATGAGTGACTCATCATCAAGTGAATTCAAGTTATGTACTTCTCCTTATCCTTATGAAGATCACCATGTAAGAACCATTAGAGAATCAGCCACAAATCTGATCTAAATATCAACTATGTAACCCCAAGAATCATCTGAACAACTCATAACCATATCATAGCAAGATGAATCATTTATTCATATAAGCATCATCACCAAGGACTATTAACCATAATGCCAACAATACATTAGAATCATATGCTCCCCCTTAAACCTGTGCCATCTTGTTTACTGTCAGATATGATCATGCATATCAGCAATAAATATCAAGTCATCATCATTATCAAGTTAGAAACAAAACACTTCTAACCATCAAGTCATTTCCACACATCATCATCAAATTGTAACCATTATCAAATAGCGCAAACAATCATATACATGTCCCTACTGTCTTTCCTCAAACAGTCATATACGTGACTTTTCCATAACCAACTCGCGTATATACGTGAATTCTCTTTAAGAAACTTGTATATGAGATTTAGGACACTAAAGTTTTACACTTCCAACTCCCTCTGATTCTGTTATGTCTATATGTTGTGCTGTGCCGCCTCTTTCTGACTATACTTCTTTCTTCTTCCACATCTTCAAGTGTGATGATGATGTTTTCTCCTTTTGGTATGGTGCCCATACTTTGTTCTTGCATTACTTAGCTATATGTCCAAACTTGTTACAAGTGTAACATCTTACATGTCTCATATTTATTCTATAGCAATCAACAGCTCTATGACCAAAAATATTGCAAGCAAAGCAATATCCATTAAAGTACCTTGAATGAGATGATCTTTCTGCATGATGGTATTGAAACCTTCTTCTACATCTGGTTGCAACATGCCCAAGATTATGACATACATAACATTCAAGATTATTCGTACGAGGAGTAGAAGATTTTCTTTGAAGAATTTCTTTCCTTGGTTGATGATGAGATTGATCTTTCATCTCCTTATTGAGCATTTCAGATTTTGTAGTTGAGTCCCTTGTCTTACTTTGTGAACTAGATTCACCTTCAATAGATTCATGAAAGCTAAGACCAGTTTTGATAGCAGGAGACCTTTGACTATTAAGAATATCATCCAAGACTTTAGTACTATCATGAAATCGTAAAAGCTTATTCTTATCTTCTAATTTACCTTTCAAGATATTTACCTCAACCTGAAGTTGTTCCTCCTTTTCCAGACATTGCTTCTTCCAGATTTCTTCAGACTTTCTTCCTTCCATTTTTTGCCTTAGTTTGAGTATCTCCTTTTATTGTTCTTCATTTAGATCCTACTGCATTTGATGAATTTTGAAGGCACATTCTAGCTGAGATTTTAAACTGATGACTTCATTTTCTTGTTTTTCAATAGCTTGGAGTATATATTTATTCTGCTTATTTGATTCTTCAAGATCTTCTTTTAGCGAGCGGATTGTGGCTTCAAGACTTTCATAGTAACTAGATCTATCTCTGAATTTCTTGATGGTTGTGCTTCTTTCATTGACTTCATCTCTTAATGATGTTAATTCATCCTGCAACTTTTGATATTTATCCTTGAATAACTTCCTTACCTTGTTTCCTTCTTCTAGTTGGGCTTTTAGTTTGGTAGCTTCTTATTTGAAGTCACATTCCCTTTTGTTCAATAGATCTTGTTGATCTCTGATTTTGTTTGAAAGCCTTTTAAATTCTTCCTCTATTTGATATCTTTCTTGTTCACCCATAAGAGAAAATTCAGTTGTTTCGCTATCACTTTCATCTTTTCCAAATGGATAGATAGCTGGAACATCAATCAGAGGATAGCAAATTCATACATGATAGTTCATCTTCATTCTAAAATGATTCTGAATCTGATTCTGAATCTGAAGAGCTTCTTACACCTAATCCCCAATCGATTCTCCCACTGTCATAGTTCTTCTGAGATGTCTTCTTCTGCTTATGTGCTTTCTTCTTAAGCTTCTTTCCCATTGTTCCAAGGATCTCCTTTAAGCGATCAAGCTTCTACAAAAGAACCTGCTCTGATAGCAATTATTGGAAATAATACAGAGGGGGGGGGGTGAATCAGTATTTTCACATCAATAAAACATTTTCATTTCCATATTCAGATTCATATATGCTACTTCCACAACTTCTTATGATTTAGTTAGTCGATCCTTAATGAGTGCATTAGAACATTATCAACCATATTAACTGTAAACAGGTGCAGTAAAATAGAACAGATCATCACACATAAGCCACACATGAACAGCATGATATAAGGTGGAAACCCAATGTGGGAGAAAACCACTTGTTGCAATATGTCTCTATCTTCTTTCAATTAGAAACTTCTTCTTACAATTGTAGTGGTGCAGTCCTTTACCAGTATGCAGGCTGCAACCTGCAGAGAGCTACAACCCTCTCTCGTTTTCCAGACTCTCCTGGAAGGGAGTTACAACCCCCTTAGCTCTTGCACTAGCCAAGATACTAGTACGTAGGTGCTGGCCTACAGAAGGCTACAACCTTCTCTTTCTTCCAGGTACCACGTTTCATAAATTTTCAGACTGGATATTCCTGAAGCACAACACATAATCTGAAAGGCCACGTTTCATCCAATTTTCATACTGGACCCATTAATATCGTTGAAGCACATAATCAATCAATCTTCTGAATCACCTAAACACCAGATCAATACATATACAAGGATAATATATGTGTTAGCACCTAGATCTAGTCCATCAGATCACATAAATATGAGTCATTATGATCTTGATCCAATATTAGTTCTCATCCATCAATACTGAAGCTAAACACAATCAACCAAACAGGATATGCAGAATACGGACACCTTTAAACTGTCATCAGAACCCATCAACAACTAGAACCACTTGTGACTTCAATATCATACTCAATTGTATACGCTACTACAATGAACCAAACCTGCATACATACACGCTTACACCAAAGCCGACCCGCGCACAAATCTATAAATATTCAAACATGACTTGCAACAATTCCAAACTTAAGTTATACCCAGATCATTACAAGTGTTAGTATACATATATAGAATAAGCATAATCAAATATATAGAGATAGTTCATTTCAGACCATTTGATCCCGATCTGTCCTTATATTTTGTTCTCCATCAACCAATGAGATCCCTCTTTAGCTCAATCCAGATCTGCACCATAACCCAATCACAGTATTCCAGATCTAGCACTTTATCAAATATTCAATAATTCAGATGATGATTTTCCAAATGATCTCCTTCCCCTTTTATAGTCTTAGGCCTTTTACAAAACCACGGTCCAAAACCATAATAACACAATACCATGAACCCAATACTTGGGATCAACACTTTTGGATGCAATACCACGGACCAAAACCATAGGATCAAAAACTATCAGACTAATACCATGAACCAACCATGAAAGTGCGTGAACTTTTCTCCATATGAAATAAACTTTTTTCTGCATAAAATTCTGTGAACGTTTCTCTACATGAAATAAACTTTTCTCTGCATAAAATTCTGTGAATTTTTCTCTACATGAAATAAACTTTTCTCTGCATAAAATTTCGTGAACTTTTCTCTACATGAAATAAACTTTTCTCTCCATAAAATTCTGTGAAATTTTCTCCACATGAAATAAACTTTTCTCTGCATAAAATTCCGTGAACTTTTCTCTAAATGAAATAAATTTTTCTCTGCATAAAAGCCCGTGAACTTGAAAATAACTTTGCTGCACTATAATTTATCATCTGAGTGATTTGCCATCAAGGACAACACTTGTCTCATAATGCCAACACCCCTTTGCGCCTTCTTGCTTTTCCTTTGCATTCTTTTCCAAATCCAAGGAAACTAGAGTGCTCCAAGCATGCTCCAATATTTCTCCAAGTGTGCAAGAGTATGAGAGGGAGAGACTAGAAGGAAAGTGCCAAATATTGAACTGAAAAATGTTATGAAGTGATCCTCAGAAGCATTTTTATCATTAAGGCCTCTATTTTATTCCTTTTTCTCTATTTTTCCTTCAATTTTCCTCATATGCAATTTTATGAGTTTTCACCATTGATCCCCATCCCTATGCTTTTGCCCAAAAGTTAGCTTGGAATACATGTCCCATGACCTTATTCTTATTTTTCCTTTATTAACCTTATTACATGGATTTTTAACTTGTGTTGTTACATAAAAATTATTTATTTTACATCTTGCACTATTACAAGCTTCTGCCTGTGCGAAGGCTCCTACATATTGGAGGCCACTACCTCCAGTAAATTATTTAGATACTACTGGAAGGAATCCACTACTGCCTTACTAAAGGCTCCAACTCTCATACTTCTTGGCATCCCTGTTTTAAAACCTTTCACAATGGGACCACATATAATAATATCATATTTGGTAGGCCACATTTCATCAAAATGTTTCAGACAAGAATCACAAACACATTCATACAAAATCTAATCCTTTCCTCAATGAACAAGATGATACATCAACCAAGAAATATAACTTCAATATCTCTACCAAATCGTAACATACAACGACAAAATGTCACATGAACCTATTTCCAATATCTACAAATCTTTAACCACCCTTTCTTTCTAGATAAATCAACAAATCAAAGCACATTTAAGATTCATAAGAACAACAAAAATATAATACATCTCTTAGATGACATGTAGAACATATGATTCAATAATAGAACTAAACAATAGAATATGAGTAGTATATGTCTAGTGAATCCATCATAAAGATCAAGATCTATCACTAAAGCTCAAGCATAACTATGCTTATTCTCTAATCAAGTTCAAGAGTATACCAACGAATAATAATAATCAAACTTCAGTACTACATAAAATCTCTTTGTAAGATACACCCCTTAACTCAATATAAGCACACTAAAAAACTTGTCATATAAAATTTATACACACTCTTATGATCAAGGAATTGATATCTACATATAATGATCCTTGATTGCAAAAAATGTTGTGCATTCACTGATGGTTTTCAAAATCCCGTAACAAATACATTAGCATGGAAACATTTCCATACCTCTATCAATATCATCCCTTCTCCACTACATCAAGCATATAAGTTCATAGAGATAGATCACCAACATCAATACATATTTTAACATGAATACTAAAGAAAAATTGTTTCTAATCCATGCAAAAATATTCATGATAGTATTTGATGCTTCAAATCCTACAGTCACACTAGATATATCATAGGAGTGTTCATCTTTCAGTAGAATATATAACAACCATTATCACAATTATATGGTGTGCATAAACTGTCAAATCCAAAGGAACCTCCAAGAATTAAAATGTTTACAAAGGTATGATTTATTTAGAACTATAAATGTTTCAATGATATTCAATCAATCTAGAACTAAGCTTACTTATAACACGACAAAGGATGAGCTTCATAAAAAACTAAAACATGAGAACTTTGAACCAGTTTCCTTGAGATAAATCAAATCTTAATTATTTTTGGTCCCTTGTACATTTGTGAAATGAATCTTTATTATATAGAAATTTATGGACACGACATTCAACACTTTAGATCATAACATGTCAAATAATCAACTCAATTACAGAAGATAAAAGAACAACTAGCTGATCTAAAGTAAATGGCCATTCAAACTTCTTTACACCTGTCCCTCAACAAAGGAAAACCTAATTTAAAAAAATTTAGGTGGATTGTCAGTGCCAGAGCTAACAGGTCTCACAAAATGCACACACACACACTAATTGATCTCCTTGAATATTTATAGTCTCTCTGCCTTATGATTACGATAAGAAAAAACATTGGTTTGTTAATGTTTTTTGTTGATTAGATCAAATAGACATTAAAAGCCCTTCAATAACATCATCATCTTGGGAAAATCCATGGTTTGTCCCCTGGTTTCTTATTTTTTTTCACCTATAGGCATCATTGTGGGGGATAAGCTTGGTTCCCTGGCACGATCTTTGCAGGGGTAGAATGAGAACCTAGTGAAGATGCTAATTCATGGCACTATTCTATGTAGCTTCCTAGTGAAGATGTGCTAATTTCAGGAAAATCATGGTTACTCTGCCTAGAACTCAGCCACACTACTACATAGCCTTGCTAGGCACCTTCAGAGCTTGTCCAACCTCCTACAATTCCACTACAAACATTAGAGAATCATCATAAGATATCACTTTCTGAGGCAACTCTGCATTCTCCTACAACTCCTTTGCAAACATCAGAGCTAAATATCACATTGTAGCCAGTCCTCCAACATGGAAACTAGAATAAAATTCTTCTTCAAACCGGAAACATACATGACATATTTTAATGTGAGGGGAGAACAAGACTCCATTTGAAAGGTAAGAGTATTGATTCCAATCATGTTATACCTCCCATCATCTCCCATCTCTATGTGCATTTGGAGGTCCTTCTCCTCCAAGTCACTGAAGAACTCTTTATTGTGGCCATATGGAATGAGGCTCCACTATCCATGTACCACACACTACCCATCACTAATGTCACCATGAAAGCAATGAGGGTGAAATCCATCTTGGATTATGAAGCAAGAACTTCACTTTCCGCTCCTCCTGTGGGCTTCTTTCCAACCTTCTTATGAGAACACTTCTTGGAATAGTGTACCAGCTCATGATAGTGAAAACATTTAATATTTGACACGTACTTCTTGTTGCCTTGACTGGAATATTATTTGGAATCAGATGACTTCCCTTTTCCTTTCTTCACCTTTCTAGCTAAGGCACAGTTCTCCTCATCATCATGCTTGGATGAGGATCCATCTCTGGTGTTCTGCTGAATCTCTTCTTGTACCAAATAGGACCACAAATGATCCCACTCTAGTAGCTTCTCCCTCCCATTAACTAAGTCTTGGTAACTATACCAACTCTTGGGAAGGCCTAGAAGTGCTAGGCTCACTACTATTTTGAAACAGTTGGGTCAAGGCCTTCCACATTGCAAATGGATATTCCTTATCATGGCGGTTTGAGACAATATGATCTCGAACTCCTTCTAGGGTAAACCTTCTCGCCTTTGGCACACATTTTTCCCACTCTTCCAGATCTTGAGCATCAACTAGCTTAGGAATATCTTTGTCTATGAATTCCTTAAGCATATTCTCTTCCAACACTACCTCCACCATGTCCTTCCAAGAAATATATTCTGAACTACCCTCAAGGGAATATTTGAGTCTTGATTCGTAGAATGGAATCCTGTAGGATCTGAATTACCATACTACAAATTCAATTTATCCTGCAAAAGAAAAACTCGAATTCTCCTCTTCTATAGTGTTTTCAGCTTTGATAAAATGTAGAAATTCCTTGTAGATTCAAACTAGATATTGTAACATGCTAAAACAATTAACTTGAATCTACTCTACTCATCAACAGAAATAATAGATGATCGATGAAATCACAAAGAATATAAGAGAAAGAATTCAGTCACACATAGCACAATGATTTTATGGGGAAATACATAGAGAAAAACCCTTGCTATCTGTATGATGCATTAGTCATAAAATATGAGAAGATTACAATGCTTTGCTCAAGCTCAAGCAACCTCTGCATTATCTCTATCTATCTCATTGCTACCTAGACAAGCTCAAGCCAATACTTAGCCAATTTTTTCTTGCCCAAGTCCCTATTTCCTTGCACTGATCCTTTGGGAATTAACCTCTATTTAATTAGGAAATTCCACCATTATGAATTGTGCAATCCTCATAGTCCTTCCTCTGATTGCATGCACCGTTCATTTAATTTAGATGATTTTACAATTGATAATACATTGTCCCTAAACTCCAATCACAATTGGTCCTTTTTTTTATTTGACATGCATGATTTAATTATGAGTGAATCTTCAATTTACTAGTTAATCACTATAGGAAGCACCACACTGCACTTCAGGTAGCACCCCACTATACTTTAGGAAACACCCCAGTAAACTTCATGAAGAACCCCACTAAAATTCAAGCAACACCCCACTGAACATCAAGCATCACCCCACTAAACATCAAGCATCACCCCACTAAACTTCAAGAAACACCCCATTGTACTTCAGGAAACACCACACTTAACTATAGGAATCACCCCACTACTAGAGCCCCCACTAATTATTCCATAAGTTGGAACTAGTTTAACTGAATTTAACTCAGTTAGACTGAATTAAATAATTACAACTCAAAATAGACTCAACTGGTGCTCCTAATTGTATGAGACACTCTACATGAATCTAGTTAGACCCTCACTTGGATTAAGGAAGGAAACTAAGTCAAATTAACTTAGTTAACTATTAAAAATTGTCATGAGACCTGTAGTTACAATTTTATTCCCAATTTAATTCAAGGAGAAAATTGAATTAGGATTTTCTTTCTACATTTCCAACATTGTGGACCATGCAGTGATTACAGGTTGTAGCCTATGTACTTATGATTAGGTGATATATGATAACAGTGGATCTAGTTTGAAAATTATATGAAATAGAGGTCCAGAAAGAAGTTGGAGAAGGAGGTAGGTGGATCCAACGAGTTTGAAGCCTACTCATTTTTTAGATTGGAGCCTCAATTAGGTTGGAGCCTAGTGCAGGTTGGATCCCACTCATAATCATGGTCGGAGCCTTAATCAGGTTGTAGCCTAAAACGTGCATGTGCTTGTGTTCTTTTCAGATTGGTACCTAAACTAGGTTGTAACCTATCACTAGTGGTAATGATCATATCCTAGGGGTAGTTTCCTCCAACAAATTGTTGCTAGAAAATTTATGTAACGAATTAAAGATAAAGAGGAATAGGATTCATGGTTTTCTCCCATATGTGTTTCCACATAAAATCTTGTGTCTTTCTGTGATGTGATGGATTCTTAATATGTTATTGATATGATGATGCACTATTAAAATTGATGATATGATGCTTATGATTTAATACTATATGTTTGTGTGATTATGAAATTATGAAATAGTAAAATTGATCTCAAAATGATTCAACCCCCTCCCAGTTGGACCTTTGGGCCAAAAAATGCTATTAGAGTAGGTTTCCATTACAAAAATAAACTAGTGGAAGGTTGAATTTCAAGGGAAGTTGGGCATGACTAGACAAGTTTGTAAGCCTCCTATGTTTGACAGGACTAATTATGTATTTTGAAAAATAAGGACGGAAACTTATCTCATTTCCTTGGCGGCATAAGTTTGGGAAATTTTGGAAACCAAATATAATGTCCTGTTGTGGTGAAAACACAACCTCTCCATTATTCATTTGCTCAACTCAAATAATGGGGACCCTTTCTATAAAATTTTTTGGCTAAACACCTTTTTGGATTTTTTTTTATTGCGCTACGCTTTTGTTAATTTTTCGTTTTCTTTGGATTCTTGTTTTGATTTCTTTGTTAGAATTGAAATTTTATAAGCTTCCCATTGACGCTTGTTTCACCTCATTTGGTCAACTGGTTTGAAAATGACACTCCTTTGAAAATATGATTATTTATGTAGCCTAGGTAAAAAATGCTTAAAATGTACAATATTGCATTTTGTAAATAAATTAGTTCAATAATGCATTCATTTCAAATATTAACCCATAGCGAGTTTTTACTAATTTTTTTTTTTTTTTTAGTTATGCAGCCAAATTATTAAGCATCGGGATTTAAGCAATTCACTCCAATTTCCAAATCAATTATTAATCTCGAAAACCCATAACATTCAAGTGGTTGTAGTTTATTTTTATTCTTTATTTTTCAAGTGGCTGTAATTTCAATAATTTCACAACTTAACTAAATTTCATTAGAATAAAACCAGAATAAGAAAAATAATATTAAATATTAATTAAAAATAAATTAATATATAATTAATTTAATTTAATTAAATTTTAATATATAAAAATATAATATATAAAATATAATAAAAATAAAAATAAAATAATTTTCATCGAGGGATCGGGTCGGAAGTTTTATTGAACATATTTTAAAAATCCTGATACACACCATATCCCCGATCGTCTATAAACATAAGCATTCAATGCATCACATCGGGAGTTTTCATGTGCCAAAGTTTAAAAACCCGACACCACACCATACCTCTAATCGCCAATAAACAAAGTCAAAAAGCATCGCATCGGGGCTTTTCAATGCCAGAGTTTAAAAAACCCGATGGCTGATACCCTAATGTCTCCGATCGCCGAATGCCTTAAGTTATTTAAGCAAAATTCTTTTATAAACATTGTTTTAAAGTTTCAACTCACTCTTACGATGAGTGAGTGAGTAAAGAAAGGAATGGAATGAATAAGTGGAGGGTAGTTTATATTTATTTATTTTATTAGTTTAAATAATTAATTTAAAAATAATTAATATATATAATTAATTAAAAAAAATAAATTGTAATTATTATTTAGATTAGTATTATATGTTTGTAATTAGTTAATTTTATAATGGTTAGTTAGATATTAATTAATACATAGCTTATTAATTAATTAGTTTAGCTCATAATTAATAATTAAACTAGAATTTTAATTTAGAATTATATTTTTAATTAAAATTCTAATTTTTAGCCTAGCAACAAATTTTTCAAGATTTATACCAGATTTGATCCATCAACTTTGGAAGCTCACAGATTGAGCTATACTTGGCCAAATGAGGCCCAGGATGGCTCATTGGAAAGATAAAATCAAGCAGAATAATTCTGGTGAGGTTTCATTAATAGATTTAATCACTTATTAGGTCAAAAATCAGGCAGAAGATCAAGCTCCGAATTTTGAAAACAAAATCAATTTTCTGAGTTATTTTCTTCATTTTCATTTGTCCAAAACCTCTTCTAATTGCAAATCCATTGGTTAATAATATCTTTGGTCAATTAAACCACCTCAAACATAAATAGAGAGCTTATATTTTATTTTCAATTATTTATTTAAATAGAATTTGATTGGATTTGATTTAATTGCCAGAAATGATATTTTGATTGCATCTTAATTTATTTTGATTTCTTTTTACAGGAAAACAGTGGAAGAAATATGGGGAAAAAGATCTCAATCAATGAGAATGCTCCAGCAATTGAAGATCAGAATTTTGAGCAAGTAAAATTGGATTTAGCAGATTTCTCTTCAACAAACTCTTCTCTCAAGAATTCCTTCACAAATATTATAAATAACAGATTGTAGAATGGAATGAAGGCGGCTCTCCTCTGCAATTTTAGAGTTCTGAAAGCACTACTGTAATAGGAATTTAGAGTTGTAGGAGAAAGGAGAGAAAATCTTAGATCTGGGGATTATTGAAGATTTTCCCTTTGTATCTTGAATTATGTATGAGGGGCAGAGTTTGCACTATTGTGACTCTAGTTTTGAAGGTAGAAGTTCAAGCTATGTAAAGGACTGTTGGAGACCAAGATCGGAGAAATGGATGCAATAAATTGATATTTTTAATACTACTGTTTCAAATATCAGTTTTATTTTTATGGTAACAAGAATGTGTCATTTTATTCATGTTTATGCACTATTGTCAATATGGGTAATTTGTCTTAATGTTTTTATTATGTATCTATGTTCTTATGGAATAAATCCTGAGTTCTGAGTAACTATTTACTCAGAAATCTGTCTTATTAAAACTGATTTATTGAATGGTAATATGTTGTGAACTATTTCCACATATTATTGTTTAATTATTGGATTTACTGATTTGATAATCAATATCATTTATGTGAACTAGTTCCTAAGTGTTGTTGGTTTATTATTTCAGTTAAAAGGTCTCAATAGGATGTGTTTTGATATTCATAATATCAGTTAATTGAACTACTTCATTAACTGGATATTCATTATAAATAAGACATATTTAAATCCCAATACTTTAATTATCTTGCTCTTAGTTGGGTTAGATCTATATCTTCCTAATTAAGGTAGGATTTAGATTAGTTTCTTTTACTTGCATTATAGAATAAGTTTTCATTTAAAATAAATTCTAGATTCTTTTAAGTACTCCCCTCAAAGGGGTAAAATTTTAGTTGTGGCTTGGCTGAACCCAAATCAGCTTAAGGGTCATTCTCTTGCCTGATCAGCAAGGAGAAGTGATCTATATCTTTTGTCTTTTGTAGGTTAAAGATACATCATAAACCAATAGCAATAGGGAGAAGGTAACTGGACCTAGTTAAACCAGTCGGAGCCACCACACCAAACAAAAAAGGAGCTGCTTTAAGGTCCGGACTAGGTGGTTATCCCCCATTGTTGTTGCAGCGATTTTCGAGGCATCAACATTTTTCCCGCTAGAAGGAGGGCTTGGGATTTTTGTCTATTGGAGTCCTTTCAATTTTAACATTTTATTTATTATGATGGCTCCTCTTAAACTTCCAATTTGGAGTTGTATCCATGGACATGCATCCTCCAATACCCCACCTGAAGTGGTAAGACTCTTGTCTCAGGTAAAATTCAATGGTAAGAGAAATTCTTCTGCTTTTAATCATGTCCTTCAATTTATTCAAAACATTTCAAAATATGATTTTGAAGAAATTGATGAAGGCATTTTATGCAGAATTTTTACTCTCACATTCGTGGCAAAAGTCAGAAACTGGTGTAGAACTCTTACGGTTGCTTCAATCCACAGCTGGGATCAATTTGTTACAATTTTCATATGTAAATTTGATGGCTATGATTATGAACAGGTATGTGAGGAAATTGAATATCTACGAAGGTTTGAAGGTGAGTCTGTTAATGATTTTAATATTCAATTTCATTTGAATTGCTTAAGATTTAAAGACGAAGATAAACCTACGGAAAAAGAATCATTAGATTGGTTTGAATATATTTTTTCTCTTCCAACCATTCCCAATCCATATGAAATTAATTCAAGCTTTGTTCCATCCCCTTCCGATATAAATGAGAATCCCAATTTGGATGTGCAAATAAATTGTGATGAAGTGGTTTCACAAAGCTTAGAAGATATTTCTAATCACATGCAAGAAGACAACAACAACAATTTTGGAGAAAGAGCTGCTTTGGAATCTGAAAATTACTCTGCGATCAATTCAGAAAATCAGATCGCAAATCAGCAAGCACAAACAGCAATCAAAGTAAATAAAATGCGATCTGCTGTACAAATTTATGAATTTCTGCATGATAAGAAAATGACAAAATCAGAACAACAAAGCAACCTTCTTCAAAAACGCATGAGCACGCAAAGAAATGATTTAGAATCTGAAATTTACAATGAGCATAATGCACAAGAGTTCTCAAACAAAGACAATTTTAAATGCGTTGTTTCAGGTTCACATTTTTCCCTTTATCCTGATATTTTTAATGATGGTAATTTTTCCCCTCTTAGTATTAATGATATTTCAGAAATTAAAGAAGATGATGAATTACCAATAATTTTTTATCAAGATAAAGAAACAATAATTGATCATTCTTTTACCACTAATGAACATGAAATTCTTGTTCCGCCTTGTTTGGATATATTAGATGAGATCAAAGGGAATTGTAGAGAATATTGTGAAGTCATTTATGATAATTACTCTGACATTGAGGATGTTGATTTCTACTATTTTCAAGAGAATTTTCATGATAAATCTTGGATAACATCTGAGAATGGGGAACGCTTAAATTTAGAAATTATTCCAACCAATCCTCATTTTAGAACAACAAATTATCTTCATGATTTCACCATTCAAGAAAACATTCCAATTTATGATTCATACCATGATCAAACTCTCATTCCTACTCATAATCATAATTCGTTTTATATTTCACAAATTGGAATTCGAAATTACCCAAATTTCATAATTCTAGCCAATCTTTGTGAAAGAGAAATTATTTCAAAACAATCTCAATTGTGTTGTAACATTAGTTGTACAAATAGTTATTTCATTCTAGTTTTTCTTTCACAGTTATTTTGTTTACATTTAGATTTATTTTCTGATTTTATTTTGCAAAATTTTCACACTTTTCGCTGGCATATTGAACACCTTACTATCAAACATTCAATTGATACATTGCCCCGTTGGAAAATTGAAGTTTTATGTTATAATCAAGAGCATCAAAAGCTATTTCAATTTCAATTTCAATCGATGCTAATATTTTATCAAAAGCTTCTATCTTCTCAAAGGCAATATCAACAAAAGAATGTATTTTTAGAAATCTTCCAGCAATCCAATTTAATCAATAATTTTTCATTTCATTTGAAAGATTTCCATCCATTTTTCATTAATTCATTTGAAAAATATTTAGAAAATTTTCCCTCAAAAGAGATTGTCAATAGCTTAACATTTTTACATAACACTAACAATTTTTTCCAGGCCTTTGAATTTGAAAACTCATATCCACAATTCAGCCTGTCATCTCCTCTTTTGAACGTTTCCCAATCATTAATGGAAATCCATCCAGATTTTTGTGATCCAATTGATAGTCAATTGGAAAGGAAATTTCAGGAGAAAGAGATTTTAATTAAGTTCCTAACAATAACTGTACATTCTGATTTCATATTTAATTTCCTTAGTTCAATTAGATTTGTATTTTTATTACTAACATTTGAATCATACATACATGCAGGAATAAAAATGAGAGAATGATTACACTGGAAATATGACTATACCTAGTCATTTTCATGTATATGGTTAGAATAGGAGTAGAATTAGTTTAGTTAGTCTATTTTATGTAGTTAATTTATTTCTAATAGTTTTATAGATTAAAAAAAAAAGAAGAAGAAGAAGCAATCAGCCATTTTCATACATGTTTAGTGAAATCATTTTCTCCTTATCAGAAAGTTTTAATTATTGTCTTCCTTTTTAAATTTCTTGCAGCAATACCTCTACTTGGCATCAATCACCTCAAAGCCACTTTTCTTCATTTCGGGATTTCCTTCTAGGATTTTCTTTTAAAATTTATATGGTAAGGATTTGAGGATATAAAAGCTTCATGATCCCATGAAATGTATGACTGTCTATGATAAACTTAATTCTAATTCAATCATTATTAGTCAGTCTAACCTTTCACGATAATCATATGAAGTTCATATTATCTTCCTCGGAATTTGCTAAAGCTGACATTAAGGATGTCAATTTTGCTAAGTGCACACATTCAAATCTATTTCGATATTTTTCTACAATTAGTGGCTTTATCCCATTCTAATATTTAGTTTATTATTTGATGCTGCAATACGCATCATATTCATTCACTAAAGACATTATTGAACAGTCGCTATAACAATATAGATTCTTTTCAGGTTATTCAGAATAAACAGAGATAATAAATTGTTGTTTCAATTCAAAAGGGGAGCCTATTTTTATATTTATTTATGGTAAATTACATATTTCCTGACCATGAATAATTGATTTCGTTCAACTTGATTGCCCACTCTAATTTAGACTAAATAATGAGACGATTTTGAACAAAGTTAAAATTTTAATCGAAGGAAGGATTTGAAGATTTATGAGATAAAATCTGCAGACAATTTCCTTCTAGGTACGCATTTACAAGTTCATTCTCATCTCTTATTAGTTTCTATTTTTCTTAGTTTATTTTTGATTCGTGTTTTGTTTTATTTGTAGGTTTTATTTCTTTTCAAAACATAAAGTAAGTAGTAAACCCATTTCAAATTTGCAACAGGCTCACAGAAAGTTTATTTATGATGCATTAGAATTTAAGCATATTCTTTAACTTTGCTTTTATTCACTTAGAAAACCCAATTGAAATTTCAAGAAATATCATAAGACCATTCGCATCATAAGATTTCATTGGAAGTAGTTCCTAGCATTTCTTTTGATAACAAATTATTCATAAAAATACCTCCGATGTATTATCTTACTCATATGCCATATTGCATTTCGCATATCGGAGCTTTGCAGTTGAAGTATACTTCCATTATCGTGAATCTCCAATCTCTGATAATCGACTTTACCGATATTGCAATGACCACATAATTCCGGACCCGATATGAAATTCAAAGCAAATTCATAAAAAAATATCGCGTCCATTTAATCGCAATAATGGTAGGAGCAGAACTTTAAAAGGGCCAATGTCTCGGATCCGATATGTTATTGAGATCCCATCATAAAAAGCTATCGAGTCCGCTCTTCATCGCATATCGGCATTGCAAAAAATATATTGTGTTACATCGGGTACCCAAAGTTTGCCGATTGCCGATTAGCTACGTCATCCATCGCATCACTGATAGTGCAATCATTTCATCACATTTTTATGCTCATGTCACTTCTCTGAATCTATAATGTGCGTTTTGCGATACGGGAAGCACAATGTAAATATTTTTCGATCCCCGATATAATATTTCTTTAATGATGCGATCACTTCATTTCATTGCACATGTTTTTATCGGCAATTTGCCATTGCAATCTCCGATGCGATAACTTCCAATGCATGCCTTTGAGCCATTAACTTTTAATCGATATATGGCATAACAACAAAAGTGAAGTCTTGCAAATTAAAATTGAAGCATGGTGAAGAAATAGGTTATGTGAATCATCCGATACAGCGATGTGTTATTTTAAAAGGCGAGCTTGGGTAACCACTATGGTAAGAAAGCAGTTAATGACCAATTTGCAGCATATTTAAACCATTTTGATTTATCATACATTTCAGTTTTAAATATATAATTCCATAATAAAAAATGGAATTGAAGACCTCCCTATCTTCATATTTAAATTTTATTATCTTGGATTTGGTCTTGATTCTGGACAATTTATAAAATCATGGAATTTATATGAAACTTATAATATTTTGAGAAACAGTCATTATTGCAAATTCTCATTCTCATTTTTGATGCATTTGTTTTAATTTCAACTCCCTTGAGCACTAAACATTCCATTTTTACATTTACTGCTTACTCTAGTGTAAGTAAAATAAATAATGATTTTGGTTAGTTTGACTTCTTCATGTTTTTAATAAGAAGTCAGCTAGTTTGGAGAAACTGATACCTTTTAGGTAAGATCAAAAGCAATTATCCAATGGTAAGATTCATATACCCACTTTCATTAATTCGTTACTTTAGTTTTAGTTTTGTTTTTTTGATATAAAAATTCTGTTTTGCAGTTCTCCATTTGAAGCTTCCAATCCTCCGCCAGATCATATTTTCAAAGTCTTATACTCTTCTTTTGGCTTTATTTCAAGAAGCAGCGATAATCTTCATCAAAACAGCTATACCAAGAAGTTTTTGAACCTTTAGTTTATTTCTTTAAGCATTCCTTTTATTAGAAAATGATTAAGAAGATGCTTGGAAACAAGAAGATTCATATCAGATAGAAAGTATTCATTGTGGCTGAATTTTACAATCACTGTTATCTAAAAGCCTAAAGCATTCAAAACTCTGTAAGGTATGTTTTTCTAAATCTCAACATAAGAAGGAATGATTACATGCTTATTTTCTTTTTCTTCATATTGTCAGAGAGATTGGTATAAACATTCTTGTTTGAGTTTATCTTGCGAAACTTGGATTTTCTTTTCCATTTTTAGAGATTTCTTTGTTTTTATTTTTGTTCGCTGATTTCTTTTCTCATTTTAACATAAGAATTCTTTTCCTTTGGATTTCAGTTTTGATTTTGGTGATTTTTCCATTATTTATATGGAAGGCCTATTTGTTACCTATCAATGGTAAGGATACGTGGAGAAAAATTGTTAATAGTCACCTATTAGCTTTTTCTTAAATCTCTTAGTAGAGTTTGATTTTCTTATTATAAAGGTAAACATATTTAAGGAAGAGATTACCGATCAAGAGAAGTTGGCAAAGTATCATAAAATCTGAAGAAAAAAAAATTCATCAAATTGTAATCATTTTGAGATTTCAAAATTTCATTAGGATCTTTCAGAGTTCTATTATCAGTCAAGAAAATTTATTTTTAACCAAGTAAAGACACTTTAAAGCAAAGCACCCTTAACTCTGAAATTGTCATTCTTAACTCTTAAGGAGTCAATGATTCTCCCTATCCCAAAGAGTCTTATTTTTCTAGAGTATAATCCAGAAATATATTTAAACTTAAAGATAAGAGGTCTCATCATGAGCCTGCTTACCATGATCATAGGGAAAAAATAGGCTAACATTACCAACACTGCTAAAAAAACCAGGGTAATGGCTTATGATTGCAAACAATTATAAGACAAGGGGTATAATCACGAGCCAACTTGTTCAGTCTAATTATAACCAGTGAATGGCATTGTCAACTATCTAGCTACCAAATCAGGACAATGACTTTTAAGAACTAAAAAAATAAAAATAAAAAAATAATACATATATAAATGGATTTATCTCTAGGTCAATAATTCTTGAACAGATGGGATTCTGAATCATTTATGATTAAAAGGTAACCCTATCGAAACTATAGAGGTTTGCTGGCAGCAGTGGCTCTACCCGTGACAAACAAGTATATTTTAAAAGCTAAGCTGTAATGTGACCCCTGCTTTATCTCTACAACTAATTAAGGACTGATGTAGAGTTTTGAAATATTTTAATTTATGAGAAGTTTTAAGAAAAATTACAGTTAGATGATTCTTGTTTTTATTCAGATTAGTGAACCTAGTCAAGTATTCCAAAAAAATAATTTTCTCTTCTTTAATTATTTTTACTTTAATTTTAGGAAAATCTTATTCATATCAAACATAGATAATTGGTTCTTCTCCCATGTGTCACTATTGTTGTGGTGAAAACACAACCCCCCCATTATTCATTTGCTCAACTCAAATAATGGGGACCCTTTCTATAAAAAAATTTGCCTAAACACCTTTTTGGATTTTTTTGATTGCGCTACACTTTTGTTAATTTTTCGTTTTCTTTAGATTCTTGTTTTGATTACTTTGTTAGAATCGATTTTTTATAAGCTTCCCATTGACGCTTGTTTCGCCTCATTTGGTCAACTGGTTTGAAAATGGCACTCTGAAAATCTGATTATTTATGTAGCCTGGGTAAAAAATGCTTAAAATGTACAATATTGCATTTTGTAAATAAATTAGTTCAATAATGCATTCATTTCAAATATTAACCCATAGTGAGTTTTTACTAACATTTTTTTATTTTTAGTTATGCAGCCAAATTATTAAACATCGGGATTTAAGAAATTAACTCTAATTTCCAAATCAATTATTAATCTCGAAAACCCATAACATTCAAGTGGATGTAGTTTATTTTTATTCTCTATTTTTCAAGTGGTTGTAGTTTCAATAATTTCACAACTTAACTAAATTTCATTAGAATAAAACCAGAATAAGAAAAATAATATTAAATATTAATTAAATTAATATATAATTAATTTAATTTAATTAAAATTTAATATATAAAAAAATATAATATTTAAAATATAATAAAAATAAAAATAAAATAATTTTCATCGCATCGGGGGATCGGGTCGGAAGTTTTATTGAACATATTTTAAAAATCCCGATACACACCATACCCTCGATCGCCGATAAACATAAGCATTCAATGCATCGCATCGGGAGTTTTCATGTGCCAAAGTTTAAAAACCCCGACACCACACCATACCTCCGATCGCCGATAAACAAAGTCAAAAGGCATCGCATCGGAGCTTTTCAATGCCAAAGTTTAAAAAACCCGATGGCCGATACCCTCATGTCCCCGATCGCCGAAAGCCTTAAGTCATTTAAGCAAAGTTCTTTTATAAACTTTGTTTGAAAGTTTCTACTCACTCTTACGATGAGTGAGTGAGTAAAGAAAGGAATGGAATGAATAAGTGGAGGGTAGTTTATATTTATTTATTTTATTAGTTTAAATAATTAATTTAAAATTAATTAATATATATAATTAATTTAAAAAATTAAATTGTAATTATTATTTAGATTAATATTATATAGTTTGTAATTAGTTAATTATAATGGTAGTTAGATATTAATTTAATACATAGCTTATTAATTAATTAATTTCGATCATAATTAATAATTAAACTAGAATTTTAATTTATAATTATATTTTTAATTAAAATTCTGATTTTTAGCCCAGCAACAGAATTTTCAAGATTTATGCCAGATTTGATCCATCAACTTTGAAAGCTCATAGATTGAGTTATACTTGGCCAAATGAGGCCCAGTATGGCTCATTGGAAGGATAAAATCAAGGAGAATATTTCTACGGAGGTTTCATTATCAGATTTAATCATTTATTAGGTCAAAAATTAGGCAGAAGATCAAGCTCCGAATTTTAAAAACAAAATCAATTTTCTGAGTTATTTTCTTCATTTTCATTTGTCCAAAACCTCTTGTAATTGAAAATCCATTGGTTAATAATATCTTTGGCCAATTAAACCACCCCAAACATAAATAGAGAACTTATATTTTATTTTCAATTATTTATTTAAATAGAATTTGATTGGATTTGATTTAATTTCCAGAAATGATATTTTGATTGCATCTTAATTTATTTTGATTTCTTTTTGCAGGAAAACAGTGGAAGAAATATGGAGAAAAAGATCTCAATCAATGAGAATGCTCCAGCAATTGAAGATCGGAATTTTGAGCAAGTAAAATTGGATTTAGCAGATTTCTCTTCTACAAACTCTTCTCTCAAGAATTCCTTCACAAATATTATAAATAACAGATTGTAGAATGGAATGAAGGCGGCTCTTCTCTGCAGTTTTAGACTTCTGAAAGCACTACTGTAATAGGAATTTAGAGTTGTAGGAGAGAGGAGAGAAAATCTCAGATCTGGGGATTATTGAGGATTTTCCCTTTGTATCTTGAATTATGTATGAGGGGGCAGAGTTTGCACTATTGTGGCTCTAGTTTTGAAGGCAGAAGTTCAAGCAATGTAAAGGATTGTTGGAGACCAAGATCAGAGAAATGGATGCAATAAATTGGTATTTTTAATACTACTGTTTCAAATATCAGTTTTATTTTTATGGTAACAAGAATGTGTCATTTTATTCATGTTTGTGCACTATTTTGAATATGGGTAATTTGTCTCAATGTTGTTATTATGTATCTATGTTCTTATGGAATAAATCCTGAGTTCTGAGTGACTATTTACTCAGAAATCTGTCTTATTAAAACTGATTTATTGAATGGTAATATGTTGTGAACTATTTCCACATATTATTGTTTAATTATTGGATTTACTGATTTAATAATCAATATCATTTATGTGAACCATTTCCTAAGTGTTGTTGGTTTATTATTTCAATTAAAAGGTCTCAATAGGATGTGTTTTGATATTTATAATATCAGTTAATTGAACTACTTCATTAACTGGATATTCATTATAAACAAGACGTATTTAAATCCCAATACTTTAATTATCTTGCTCTTAGTTGGGTTAGATCTATATCTACCTGATTAAGATAGGATTTAGATTAGTTTCTTTTACTTGCATTATAGAATAAGTTTGCATTTAGAGTAAATTCTACATTCTTTTAAGTCCTCCCCTCAAAGAGGCAAAATTTTAGTTGTGGCTTGGCTGAACCCAAATAAGCTTAAAGGTCATTCTCTTGCCTGATCAGCAAGGAGAAGTGATCTGATATCCCTGTCTATTGGTAGGTAAAGATACATCATAAACCAATAGCAATAGGGAGAAGGTAACTAAACCTAGTTAAACCAGTCAGAGCCACCACACCAAATGGAAAAGGAGCTGCTTTAAGGTTCGGACCAGGTGGTTATCCCCCATTGTTGTTGCAACGACTTTCGAGGCATCAACATGTCCCTAATTTTATTCTGATATGTGTAGAAAAGAAGGAAATTTACACATATAATGCATAGGCTAATTTTGTAACTTAGTTTTACCCTATTACTATTTTCTGGTTCTTTCCCTTTATGTTGAAAATAGAAAACAAATTAAAAATAGAGAAAGAATGAAAAATAGAAAAAAGATAAAAGAAGAAATGAAAGAAATGAAAGAGAAGAGAATAAAGATATGAAAAAGAAGAAGAAATAAAAGGGATGGAAAAATAAAATAAAAATAAAATCCCAAAACGCACGTGCATTTAAATGTCATCCCTCGTAGTTTAATTGTTCTTATATTTAATGCAATAAATTTGATTTGAGTCGACAGTCGACTGCCGACATTTAAAAATGGTGCAGAGACATATGGTGGAGATTGATCCCGCTTGGATCAATGGTTCATAGCCAATAGTGGGACCCCCCACATCCTTGAACGTTAACGTAGGAGGGTGGCGGGGGAGGGGCAGGATTTTGCAAAGAAGATTCATTTAAACCCACTTTATTAAGTGGTAGCTCCACAACTATTGCAACCCCCATCTACCATAAAGCACTTATCATGCTACCCGCCCCCGCAAACCACTCATCCACTCCTTTGCTTTCCCGCCATCTGACATTCTGCCATTTTTTCACCCGCCAAACATCATGATATATTTCGACATTGCTATCCCTTCTATGTAAATTAGCACATGACCATTGTGCATTTAATTTCCTGCGAACGTTCAATTTCATTTAACACCCCCTATGCCAATAATGGTTAAAAACCATAGAATTGTTATTCATTTTTAAGTAAACGCTGCTATCCATTCCAAATTTCCATTCTTCCAATTGCACTTGCCATTACAATTTATGAAAAATGTTGCTACCAACAAAATTCTAGTGAACAACAACCTCCAACCACCATATTTCAGGGTAACTCTATTTCAATTTCTCAATAATTTGTTTTCCTAATGGCGTCCCATAAAGGAAAGGCAAAAGTCCCTATAGATAATCCTTTTCTTCCCTCTATTATCAATATCGATGAATTTCCACTCGTTGATACTCCATTCAAGATTCAAGAGACCAATTGTGAGTTTGATCTCTATGAACTTCACAATTTGGCATATCAAAAGTTCGAAGATGCAAGTGATGAGTTCAGTTTTTGGGAGTCCTTATTTCCTTGGTTCTTCTTGCCTCAAAATCACCATTTCCTATAATTTGTAGCCTGGTGTGGAGCCTCATACCTTCCTAGTCAAAGAGCTGTAATTTCTCAAAACAATGAAACCTTTTTTATATTAAATCCAAGTTAATTTTCCAAGCCCTTCAGCGAAATCCTTAGGCTTCCTTGAACCCTTTTCTTCTGATGCTTTAATGAAAATATACCAGAAACTCACTCTCCCATAGAGAGTCCACATATTTGAATCATTTTTACCAGAAAACTCAAAATTACCCAAAGCTAACCCTCCTTATCCACTGCCATGTTTCCTGAGATGTCTAAGCAGGTTATTTCTTTAGTGTCTTTTCTGCTAGAATATCCTACTGACTGATGGGTTGATGAATTTATTTTGGGCTTTCTATCAATATTTTCTTAGCGTAAAAAGCCATCAATTATGTTAAACTATAGTTAGTTTCTTTCTGATACTATTCATGACTAGTTTTTAAAGTTCAACGCAAAAGGATCATTTAAACACGAGATAGCTTTGGTTTACCTATTTTTATATTATCAATCTAAAAGATTAAACTTTAATTTACAAAACTTGGATGTTGAAGGTAAACCTTTGTCAATAATTCATTGGACATCCTTGGTGAGGAAAACTTCTGAAGAGTTTTCTTTCAATGGTTTTGTAAATTAATTCTTCTACACAGCTACTCATTTGTTAAATAGTGATGCAGTCCCTAAAATTTCAATAGAGATTAAGATAATTACACATCTAAGTGAGAAGACAAAGGTTGGATACTAGTATTTATACCAAAATTTTGCTAAAATCTGAATTTATGGCTATGAGCTTCAACCATACAAATTTCCAGTGTTTCTCCCCATAAGGATTTTTTCACTAGAATACATCAGACAAATGCTAAATATGGGCTTCAACCATACAAATTTCCAGTGTTTCTCGCCATAAGGATTTTTTCACTAGAATACATCAGACAAATGCTAAATATGGATGAGGTTCATTTTGTTTTCAGAAAACAAAAGGCTCAGTTTAAATTCAAAGCACATGTTAGTCCATTTATAGTCAATACTAGAGCTGTAGAGGATGAGGTCAATGACTTACTAAGCTAGATGAAGTTTAAATTAAGTTTTACTTGGTCATATGATCCACTAGGAGTAATCACATCAATGAGCATTGCTCAGAAATTTGCACCATATATACATGTGGAAAAACTTGAAATAAAGCAGTTTGCGAATAGGGAAGACTAGACAAAGAATACATTGCAGGAGACTGAAGAGCCAATTTCTAGTCAAACATCACTAGAAAATCCAAGGATGACAGAGAAAGAAGTAAAGAGGTAAGAGAAAGTATATCACCAACAGGGTCAGAGTTGTAGAGATTAGCATGCAAAGTATTCAAAAGGAGAAAATCTATACTTATTGAAGAAGAATCTTCAGAAGCTCAAACTTTTGAAGAACTTACTACAGTGGTAATATCAACACAACCTCCTTTTTCATTACAACGTATTCCTAAAGACACATTAGGATCTCCTTCGTCTTCTTCCACTCCAAAACAAAAAAGTATTTTTTCGAAAGTCTTAGAAATGAAGAAGAAAAATGAGGCCCTAAACTTCAACATATGCATATTTTTGGAAGAACTCTTCCTCAATTGATACTAGATTACTTTTGGCCTTGATAGTGAAAAAGCCTAGTTCCAATTATCATTCTTGGAATGAAATGTCACTATGCCAAGAAGTGATGAAGATTATAAAACTTCTGTGTTTTCATTTGACACAGAGAAAATTCATCTTATTGACTGGATTGACCTTCATAAGAAAGTAGGGGAAATGATATATTCGTCCTTGACCAGTTCTGCTATGGTAACTTCCAAATTATAAGCTTCTCTCAACAACATTCATTCCCAATTAAAATTGGAGAAGATGTCTTCTTTAGCAAAGGACACCAAAATCAAAGGACTTGAATACTTAGTTCAAAATTAGGATTAGATCCTAAAGATATCAAGGCATATGAGGAAATCATTAGGAGCAGGAACGTTGATATTCATGCGTTGAGGAAACAATTGAAGTTTCCAACAACAAAACATCTACAGGCCCAAGAAGTCATCTAGTTAAAGAAGGAGAAGGAGAACATGATCCAGATGATTGTTGAAGAGAACATACATATACAAAAGATGGAGGTAGAAATGGAAAAATTATTGAACAAAAAAGAACTACAACTCAGTACTACAACAACAACTTCCATAGTAGTGACTTCAGCACCACCAATTTCTATAGTAGTAGTGTCTACAACAGAAACAAAGCCCATAGGCCAACATTCAACAGAAAAACTATCAAAAGATATGGGAGAATTTCCATTGGAAGATATTGAGATTGAAAAACTTATAACTTTACTAGAGAAAGTTCAAAATGACAAAAAAAGGGTTGACAACACATATCTAGCCGAATTTCAGATTAAATAGACAAATAGAAATATATGAAAATGTGTCATTGATAGCGCAGACATTGGCAGAGGAAAAAGAGAAAAATATGGATTGATATAAATTCTACCATGATTGAACTCCAGACATCAATTTAGATAATTTCTTAATAGGAAGAGTTAGCAGACAAATCAAAGTTAGTCATCACATGAATCAAAGAGGATTTATAGCATATGCATGGAGAAGAAAGAAAAATAATTGAATTACTAAATTCTAAAACTAAAGAAGAATTAGAATAATTTGGAATTGAGGATAGAACTGATATTGTCCTAGAGGTAAAAATGTTTTTTATAAATAAAAATTTAATGTTATAGTTAGAAAGCAAGTGTCAAAACTTGGAAGCCTAGATTAAAAAATTTCACAGGAAATTTAATACTCTACAGCAAAGAGACTTCCAGCTCTAAGATATTCTATTGGGCAATTGATTCCATTAGAAGACTATTGGTACAAATTACATCAGATAGCAACATATAGAACCAAGTTTGCCAAATTTAAAGGCACAATCAGTGGCAATGCATTCCTAGAAGGCCTAGAGTATGATATTTTCATTCAACATGAAGTTAATTTTTTGCTCATCACTAGGCCTAGTTTTGAAAAATACACAGAATGCAATGAGGCATTGATATAGGTGGATATTGGTGGCCACCCGCCTATTCAATTTGGACCCCCACCATTATCTCTTTCAGTTTTACAATTTTCTTAATTGTAGCAAAGTGTACTATTTTTGGCAATTTTTCGGGTCCTGAACTTCTGGAGCTATTTCTATGCCCTAAACTATGTCTTTTGCATTCTAAAGTTGTTATACTCAGAGTTATGTTTCTAACGAGGTATTGTGCATGTCAAACAAAGATCATACGCCAAAGTTACAACCCTAGGAAGTTGATGTAGCAATTTACCCAAATGGGGCACATACTTTTGGTGCTTCATCTCCTAGGGTTAGGTTTTTGGATGTTTATGGTTTTCCATTATTTCTCAATAATAAATATTCCTTCGAGTCTCATTGTAGCACAGGTCAGAGGCATGTAGCCACCACATATCGTATAAGAGATAAGCTACCATCATCTGAGCTAGTTTATTTCCATTTTGTATGTAAGCATATTTCAGTTCTTTAATATTAATGAAATGAAGTTTTATTCCTGCTACATCTTTGTGTTTATGTTTATATGTAAATTATGTTGCATTCATGCATAATTATTTATTAGTGGTATCAGAGTGGTCTTCTCTTTCTCTCTTTTTCTTTGCATTTCCGCAAATGGGTCAGGGTACAAGAATTTAGGGCTTGAACTGGTGTAATCTTTGCAAGGCCAAGCTCACAAACCCTGACAACCTCCCATGGAGGAAGAAAGGAAATATGAGGGAGTAGGAGATCCCTTCAAAATATTACTCGAAGAAGCCCTCAAGTGACATAGGAATGCGATAGTGGACAACTTTGCCCATATCCTTTTTGTTGATGCCCACAGATGACACATATTCATTCTACAGCCACTTTGGAGGCACCACTCCTTTCAAGGTACAAGTAAACTTGATATTCCCATATTCGAAGGCTAGATAGATGTAGATGCCAAAAATAGAGGGTTAAATATATTAGAAGGGTATTTTGTGGTCCATGATTTTTCCAATAAGGAAAAGGTTACTTTTTCATTCCTTAAATCTACCCCCGACGTCAAGGAATGATGGGAAACCTACTATGAGCAGAAGGACGAGAGGGAAACCTCACTATTTTCAACTGCGCCCACTTGGAACTCTTTCCGAGATGCCATCAAGGAGCAGTGTTACCCTGTTAGAAGCTATGACGATAAGCACATAAAGTGGACAACACTACGATAGGGAGGGGACTAGGACGTGCCGGAGTTCACAAATATTTTTCAGACCCTTCATACAAAGTTGGGTATCAAGGATTACGAGCTTCATATGGTACTCAAGTACTGTGGTTGTCTGCACAAATCCATATAAGACAAGATGGAGTTCCTAGACATCTCCTCACTTGGCGTTGCCCACCGATATGCTGTAAAGATCAAGCAGAAGTTAAAACATAAGAAGCGAGGCTTTGGATTTTTGAATCTGAAGCAAGAGAAAAGCACCTACAAACCATAGAAAAAAGGACGAAGCAAGGTAGGGTGACCCAGGAAAACTCGTCGAAGGTAGAAGCAAAGAAAACACCACAAATATGAAGAAGGACATAGGAAAGTGGTGTGAGTTCCATAAGAGCCCCACTCACAAGAAAAGTAAGTGTCAAGCCAAGCAGTCATTGGTGGACAAGCTGAAGGGTTCAAAATTAGAAGCATGTTTTGACTCTAAGTCAGAACCCAACAAAGGGAATGAAAAATGGAAGAATATTATTGATGTGGATCCCACTGCTACTGTTGCCACCACAAAAGATTTAGAAGATTGAGCCCACAGATCTAGAGGAGGAGGAGTGTTTCCTCCATTCATAGATGTGGGTGAAGGGTTCACTGCTGCAATTGATTGTTAATAGCAAGAGCTAAAAGAACCTCATTTCAGCAGAGGTCATGACGTGGTTGGGCCTATTGAACACACCACAACCATAGCCATACACTATCGGGTGCCTTCACAAATGACGATATCTTCACGTCAGTCGACAGTGTTACCTTCCATACATCATCAAGCCCTTCATGGATGAGGTATTATGTGATGTTTCTCCTCTTGAAGTTTGTGATGTATTATTAGGCCAACCAGACTTGTGGAAGCATCATGTTGTATATGAGTTGAGGCCTCATATTGTTATTCTTTCTTTGGGTAATAAGTGATACAGGATACTGGAGGTAGCCCCACCTACCACCATCTCTTTGATCTTTGCTAAGAAATGCAGTAAGATCATCTCCCATATCGGGATTTTTTTCTTTCTTTATGATTCACTTTCAAAGTAAGGGGAAGATCCTCCACATAGCAGAAGAGCGTGGATATGATCGTATAAAAATATAGGGACATATTCTCCTCACCCACAGGGGTACTCTTGCACTATCAGGTCAAGCATTTGATCAGTTTGACTCTTGGAGCACCTCCACCCAATGGGTTCATATATCACTGCTCCATTATGGAAAATGAAGATATCAAGCAGAAAATCTAGGAGTTTCTGCAAAAAGGGCACATCCAAACAAGTTCCTCACCTTGTGGGATCTCGATTATACTTTTATAGAAGAAGGATTGGACATGGAGGCGCTGCATTAATTATCGAACACTAAACAAAATCATTGTCAGGAATAGGTATCCAATCCCATGGATTAATGACCTTCTTGATGAACTCAAGTGGGCCAAGTATTTCAAGAAGATCGATCTAAAATATGGATATTACCAGGTTCTAATAGAGCCCACAGATGTATGGAAGACTACCTTCAAATCCAATGAAGGCATTTTTGAATGGTTGTTAATGCCCTTTGGGTTGAAAAATGTCCCTGCTACTTTTATGAGGCTAATGGGTGACATCTTGTGGCACTTCACCAACTCATTCATGATTTTTGTGTCGACAACATCCTCATCTTAAACAAGAGTTGGGAAGAACACTTGCAACACATTCGACAAGTCCTTCAAAGCCTTCAATAGCCCAAAATGTGTGCCAATATGGAGAAATGCACCTATGGAATGGGCCATATCCAATATATGGATTACATTATAGATTAGCATGGCCTGCATGTGGATCTAAATAAGATCTAAGTTATTTGGGATTGGCCAACCCCAACTACTCTAACAGAGCTTGAAAAAGTTTTGGGACTTGCAAAATTTTTATCAGAGGTTCATGTTGGGATTCTCCCATATCACTTGGCCTTTGACTCAGATTACCAAGGGTAGAGCAAAAGAAAACTTTTCTTGCTTTGAGTCCCAACAGAAGGAGTTCATTGAGTTGAATCACTCCCTCTACTCTGCACTGGTACTCACATTACTAGACCTACAATAACCATTTGAAATTGGGATAGATGCCTCTGACTATGCTATTGGTGCAGTTGTCACCCAACGCGGGCATCCAATGGCCGATCATAGTGAGACACTTTTTGATACAATTCATAAGAAATCCACCTATGATAAAAATATGTATTCCACCATCTAGGATTTCCTGCAATGGAAGCATTACATTATGGGTAAGGAGACGATCATCCACATTGATCACCGACCTCTTTAGTTTATACAGACACAAGGGAAGTTGCACAACTATCACCATTAGAAGTGGTCTACATATCTGCAATAATTCCACTTGAACATTAAATACTAAAATGGAAGAACCAATCATGTTGTGGACTGCCTCAGTCAGCCACCAGTTGCAATATTGACCATTGTTCTCAACTCTTGTGGCCACAAGACCTCTTTATTGCTGCAACTATACAAAACTAATCCAGAGTTTGCCTCCACATACCAGATGCTAGTAGATGGCAATAAAGTCCCTAAGTTCCACCCCTAGTATGCATTATTATGCTACCTGGGCCATGTTTTTGTTCCTTCAAGCGAGTGTGCCAAGATGATTTTGGAGGCGCACTACAACCGAGTCGCAGGACACTTTGGTGTGGAGAAAAATGTGCTTGTACTACAAAAGTACTTTTATTGGCCAAAAATTCGACTGGATGTTGGGAAATATATTAGATCCTGCACTACCTGTGCCATCTCCAAGCCAACCATTAAGAAGAAAGTCAAGTAGACTCCTATTCCTACACCTAGCCAACCTTGGGAATCCATCTTCATGGACTATATGTCTAGCCTCCCTTCTTCCAATCATGGTAGTGTCTGTGTATTTTTGGTTGTGGACAGATTTTCAAGATGGTTATATTGGTGGCCTCCAAGAAGAGAATCACAACAAAGGACACTACCAACCACTTCTTTGAATGAGTGTGGGTAGATTTTGTGATCCTACAGACCATTACATCAGATCGAGATAAAAGGTTGCCAAGCACATTTTGTTCAAGCCTTTGGACACTATTGGACACCAAGCTCACCAAGTCGATTGCATTCTATCCCCAGACTGATGACTAGATGGAGGTCATTAACAAGATGATAGTGCACATAATCCGCATGTAAAACTCCAAGCATACATGAACCTAGGAGGAGAGTATTCCTTATGTGCATGGCAGTTATAATAGATCTCCCCATAGCTCGACTGATCGCAGTCCCTTTCAAGTGGGCCTAGGATTCCAACCAATGTGTCTGATTGATGTTACCATGCCTCATGCGACTACATAGACGTAATCCACACACATATTGTTTGAGGCTGATAAACAACTAGCTTTTTCGAATGCATCCAACACATCCTCCAGCAAGTTCACGACATCTTGGAGAAGTCAAATGCCAAGTACAAGAAACAACATGATTAACATTGGGTGGCACACAAGTTTTAGGTGGGTGACAAAGTTTGGTTGCATTTGCAAAAATAACACCTTCGCAATGCCCATCAGAAGCTTGGACCAATCTGATATGGGCCTCACAAAATTACTAAGGATGTGGGATACAATTATTTTGAGCTCAACATTCCATCATTCCTTGGCCTGCACCCAGTGTTCAATGTGGACTACCTTCGACCATACTTCCCACCATTACTAGACACATCAGACTTTGTAGAACAACTCACACCAACAGAGTTAAACATAGATTGCATGGAACATACCACAACTGATCAGATCATGGAAACAAAAATCAAGAACACTTTCAAGTAGAAGATCCAACTATATTAGGTTGTCAAAGCTGGCCAATTATTGCACCAAGGAAAGTGGCTCACTAGGGACCAAGTTCAATAGAAGTTTTCCCATCTCATGGAGCCACTCAACGCAATGGGGACCACTGATTCCTAAGGGGGGATGACTGACGTAGGTGGATATTGGTGGCCACCCGCCTATTCCACTTGGACCCCAACCACTGTCTCTTCAGTTTTTTAGTTTCCCTAATTGTAGCACAAATTTCTATTTTTGGTAGTTTTTTGGGTTCTGAACTTCGGCAGCCATTTTGAGGCCCTAAATGACATTGTTTTTGGGAAAACCAGGTAACTTACCATTTTAGATGATGTTTTCATTCAAAATTTATAGCCCTTGAATAGATATTTCCAACAAGGTATTGTTTGCGTCAAACAAAGATCACATGCCAAAGTTACGACCTCGGGAAGTTAATGTACCAATTTACCCAAATGGGGCCCATAGTTTTGGCGCTTCATCTCCTAGGGTTAGGTTTTTGGATGTTTACGGTTTTCCATTGTTTCTCAATAATAGATAGGTCTTTGAGCCTCATTGTAAGAGAGTTCAGAGGCATTTAGCTGCCACATCCCTTTTCAGAGATAAGCTACCATCGCCCGAGCTAGTTTATTTCCATTCTGTATGCAAGCATATTTCAATTCTTTCATATTAATGAAATGAAGTATTCCTACTACATCTCTGTGTTTTTGTTTATATCAATATTCCATTTCGTTCCTGTATAAGTTTGGATCAGGCATACAAGAAGGTAACAAAGTTTTCTATCCAAGATGAAAAGAGATGGGATAAGTTACTTGAACTAATCGAGTGAAAATAATGTAGCAAATTTAGTGACCAGTTATAGGAAAGGAGGAGCAGCAAGCAGAGAAGGAGGAGAAAAAAGTAAAAAATTAGTCAAAGACAACAATAATCAAAAAACACCCTTAAAATGTGTGTTGACTATTCGAATTAGTTTATAACAACTATTTTCCAGTTCTATTTTTGTAAATCATAAACAGTTTAAGATATTATCTCATTTTGCAATAAATTTTAGCATAGAGTTAAGATATTTTTAGAATTTCGATCTATAAGTATTTAGTAGATCTAAGAAGTCAAGGTTGAACCCTTGTAATGAACAAGTGACATGCTTGTAATGTTCAAAGCTAATTCTGAAGATAATTGAAGGATTTTGGATTTATGCTGAACAACTTGTGTATCTATGTGAGTTTGTCTTGTTATCAATTATGTCTTTCATATTTAATTTTTCACGTGTTCAAATTTAATAGAAGTTTAGGAAAGGAAATATTGAATATTAATCTCCTTGAAATACCATGCAAAGTTATAATCATTATAAGAGGTTAATTAAATGCGCTGTTTGTCTTGGTTAATTCCTCTAAATCTTTTAATTGTTTCCTTCTACCTACTCTTGAATATGTTTTGTTTGGATGTAGAAAACTTCTACACACATCTATTGTATATGATAAATTAAACATTCAATATGACTGTTTAACAAGTTATATACCTTCTTTATTTCTTCTTTTCAAATCAATTCAAAGATTAATTTTGTAAAGAGTGAAAACCAACCCTTCAATTTTCTCAGAAATACTTATAAATTACATTTGTTTTAATTTTAATGCATTGGTCATCCATTTAAAATAAAAACCTTACTTTAGATTCTTTGGCACAATTCCCCACCCTAGAAATGTCTACAAAGATACAACATTAGTCATGCTACCTTAAGTAACTTGGCAAAGTCAAAATTTGTTAAATTAATGTAGTGCAAGTAAGTTGATTAGGCCTTGAATAAGCTCGAAACTTATAATGAAGGGGTTGTGAAAGTTAACTCCTTTTCTCACTTACTGATGATAAAGCAACTTGGACACATAGAAACACTTTACAAGGCATGACACAATAGACATGACAACATGTGGTAGGATAGGTTAGTAACTAACATCATAATGATAATGTGGCACCACCAAGGGTTGCCATGTGGTAAGGACAAATGGTAGCGTTGGACTGGTGAGATGCCTAAAAGTGAGCGACATGTGGTACCCCTCCCAGGATGTTGTGTGGCATAATGACATCATGCACACATCACCATGTAGGAGACAAAGGACCCCTAAGCATCCAGTCTCAAGGCATGGTCACATTGATGAGGGTCTAAGCCTAGACATCATCACACATAAGCCCTAGATTAAAGCTCAAGGCTTCCAGGAATAGTCACTTGGAGTTTTTGGTTGGATCTCTTGGCACTGAAACATTATATATTCAAAATCTACACCTTCCAAATATAACAAAAAGTTTAATCAAATGAATAGTTGAATCTCAATGCGAAGGATTCAATCATTGAAGGTTCTATTTGTTGTGTTTATTAGTGATTGTGTTGGCAAAGGCTGCCATAGTTTGGTTACAGATAGGTGGGGTGGCCAGACAATTCAATGAACCTTGGTTGCATTCGAATGGATAAATGATTGGACCTTACACCCAAATCCTATGAATATTTGGTGGTCGATAAATCATGTTGGAGGTGGTACCCTGTAGGCAATAATGGGAAGAACATTTTCTATAGATCTTTGTTGGGAAATCTAAGGATGCAAGTTTAACCCTAGTAGTTGATAGGTTAAAAAATATTTTTTTATTTATATATGTAGGAATTCCATTGCATCCTTAGAAAATAAGAATGGGAATTATAGAAATTCATTATTAGAGAAAGTGAGTTCTATAGAAGTGTGCTTGGAAAAGGGTCTTTTGTAGAACCCTTAATTTTATAATTTTTATATGGATTTTGTAAGCTTTTGGGGTCAATATATGTCCAAATTGAGTTCCAAAAAAAGTTGAACCTTAAAGATGAGTCTAACCAGAGGTGCATGATATATTTTTGGAACTTATTGGATGATCAAAATCCCTTTAATATATTTTAAGATTCTACAAACAATATTGCAGTGGTTTTGGATACTTGATTGATGAATTGGTGGAAGAAAATTTTGGGAAAAAACATGATAGCTAGTTAAAATTATTTCTATGATAGTTATTGGTAGCATTTATGACAATGCTTGCAAGATATGATAGTGATTACAATGACAAAGGCAATAGGTTATTGCAATGGCATTGATTGCAGGTTGTGATAGTGATTGTGGACTATGCAGTGATTAGAGGTTGTAGAATGTACTTATGATTTAGTGATATATGATGGAAGTGGATGTAGCTTTAAAATTATATGAAATAGAAGTCCACAAGGATGTTGTAGAAGGAGGTGGCTTCCTCCATTAAGGTTGGACTCTCAATTAGGTTTGGACCTAGAGTAGTTGGAGCATACTTATTTTTGGGGTGCGAGCCTCAATCAAGTTGGAGCTGAGAGTTGGTTGAAGCCTACTCATCATTGAGGCTGGAGTATGAATCAGGTTCTACAATGATAAACTACTTACGTTCTTTTGAATTTGGTTCCTCACAAGTGGAATCTTTCATTTCTTGGGGGTAGTTGCCTCCAATGAGTCATAGCTTGCAATTCTATGTAATGAATTCAATGTAAAGAAGAAGAATATTTGTGGTTTTGTCCTGTATGAGTTTCCAAGTAAAATCTTGAGCCTCTTTATGATGTGATGACTTCTTGATATGTTATTGATATGATTATGCATTTTTATAATTTATGATATGATTCGTATGATTCATTACTATATGGTTGTTTAATTATGAAAATTTGTGAAATAGTAAAATTAATGTCACACTGATTCACCCCTCATCTGTGTGACCTTTGGGAAAAAAAGGTTTTGTATTATGTAGTAGCCCACAATCCACAAGTCCCACTCCTTTTTATTTACTTCATTTCTATTTAGAAAAAGAGAGAGCAAAGTAGCCACAACTTCTAGCTAATTTTTTTCCTAAAAGGGTTTCCCATGACATATCTTGGTATTATTGTGGTTTGTGAGTGTTGTTTTTACCAATTCTCTATTTTTTGCATTACATATATTACACAAATAAGAAGAAAACAATAACTTAATAAATCCAAAAATATAAGGACTATTAACCCTCATAATACATACTTTGGTCTTTTGTATATTTTTATCAGTATTATTGTGATGAACTATAGAGTGGCATATCCATGATAACTTATGGGTAGTTCATTATAACTAAGTAGTTAATAATATATACAAACCAAGAATATTTAATATATATAGAAAATAAGCATTCATTAGGAAAATAATCCTCGATTAGGATTATTTCATCTTTGTTATGAATTCTAGAAAGAAAATATGAAACTATATTTTTTCTTTTAAGTTGATTTAAAATGGTAATATTAAAATTTTGTAGTAATAAAAGCCACCTATTATTTTACCATTTGTGATTCGTTTGTTAATTATAATTCCAATAACAAAATGATCTATATGAATACAAATTTCATAGTTGATGATATAATGTATAAACTTATTTATGGCATGTACGACTATAAGACATTAATTTTCTGTTGATGATATAATGTATAAACTTATTTATGGAATGTACAACAATAAGACATTAATTTTTTGCTACTATGTTGTTCAATTCAACATATGTTAAATTTTTTCTAACATAATAAATGACATAATATTATCTTAATATTGCTCCTATTGTTCACCTAAAGAACCAATGGATATGTGAAAAAGAGGTGCCAATTTGGTCCTCCTAATATATGTGCTTTAGAAAGTTTTTCTTTTAACGTTTCAAAAGGAATTTGAAAAGAATTATTCCAAAAGAATTAACTATCTTTAATAACTAATTTAATGAATGATCACGTTATTTTGTGATTTTTCTATAACCAATGGATATGTGAAAAAGAGGTGCCAATTTGGTCCTCCTAATATATGTGCTTTAGAAAGTTTTTCTTTTAACGTTTCAAAAGGAATTTGAAAAGAATTATTCCAAAAGAATTAACTATCTTTAATAACTAATTTAATGAATGATCACGCTATTTTGTGATTTTTCTATAAATCTCTTGCAGTAACCTATACATCCTAGGAAACTCCTTACATCCTTTTCAATCTTTGGAACTATGAGTTTAGAAATGACTTCTACCTTTTTTGGATCAACTTTTATTCCTATAGATGATATGTAAGTTTGGTTGTACTATTCATTAATTTCTATTTTCATCATCAATCCATTTTTTTTTTTCTAATCTAGTTAAATATTTTGTAGGTTGATGCAGAATAAATTTCTTAACTGAATGACCATGTGAAATTATCATGTCTCCATATGTACAACTAATAATTTTTTTCATTGGAGCTTGGTGCACCCTTTAAGCATGGATCCTTCATCCTTCCATTAGTGTGCATGGCACACTCTTGAAGTACGAAGCGTCCATGCTTCCCTTTGAGCACATGACACACTCACGAAGCATGAAACCTTCATCCTTCCCTTTTCCCTTAGGGTGCATGGCACATCACAAAACCTAAACCCTTCATTTGAGCACACTCCAACTCGAAGAACTATGCTATTCTTGTTTCTCTTGAGTGCATGAGCACACTTCAAAGGCTCAAATCTTGATCCCTTCATCCCTTCAATGTGCATCCTTGCACCCTAGTTTGTCACTTGAGCACACAAGTGCGCCTTGTACAAATGAATAATTATCCTTCATTCTTGAAACCTATTCCCTGTGCCTTTGAGTCCCCTCCCTCCCTTTCTTTAGTACATAAGTGCACCTTTAAAGCCTGTTGTGAGCCTTAACCTTTCACTTCCTTCAGTGCAATAAAATGAATAGTGGAGCCTTCCTAAGTCACTGATGAGTTTGAATGTGCCCTTCTTCTAACACCAAAATTTCGATGGTGTTGGATACTTCCAACATATATGGGTTCTCGCTCATATGATGTCTCAGTTAGACCTCAGGCATTTTGGTGTAGGAGTCCCATCCAAAATATGACTTGAATTTAGTTTACTTAAAGATTTCCTTGGCCTAAGTAGTTAGCACAAGAGAGAAGTGCGCATGTGCTTTTGAATGAGCAAGAGAGTGTTCCTTGTGAAATGTTCAATTGTAATTGTATCAAGGTTATTTCCCTATGAGGGAGAGAAAGTAAGCAAACTCTAAAAGATAAGTAATAGTAATAATCTAATGGAGGCACACACACATAAATGAGAAACAACCATTGAATATCAAGTGAAATAGTTCACATAGATTCCATGATCATTAAATCAATACAACACATTTCCAATAAGTTAAGCACCAAAGCCACCAAAATATTTTAATTAATCTAGTACATATCAAATCCAACATAGATATCAAAAATTGGAAAAATAGTCTTAAAACATATACGATTCATGCATGAAAATGTGCTAGCCAAAAGGCTTCAAGTATTAAGAAAATTTTCCAAGATACGTAAGTACAATGAACATCACCAACTCCAATAGTGGACTGTTAGAGGCACTAATTTCTATCGAAAATTACTATATCTACCTCTGTAATGCCTATGGGAGAAGCTAAGGTTGAGAGTATTTAAGTAAATGGAAATCAATAGTATTTTAGATGGGAATCCTACACCAAACTCTGTGAGGTATAATTAGGACCTCATATCTGGGAGATCCACTGCATGTTAGTGGTATGCAACATCGTCAACATTCTGGTGCTAGAAGGAGGGTCAAATGACAAGCTATGCTCATTGAGTCTGTTTGAATATCTTATCTTAAATGTCTCTTCCCCAAATCATAATTTTGGGGTGTTTCTTGAACCTATCTCTCGATAAAATTTTAATCTCCATAGAAATTGTTCATGTCTTGTCTTAATTCAAGTTTAATGGTGAGGGTGATACATTTATATGCAAACACATAAATATTTTTCTTGGGTTTTGTATATCTCATGAAACCAATGATGAATATGTTGTGTCTATTCTATTCAACTCACTCTTGAATCTCGTGTTAATCGATGGTATCATACCTTATCATCTAATTCCATTCATTATTTTCATCAATTTCTTAAGGATATTCATTAAGATTTCGATAGGTATGATTATCGAGATGTTTATAAAAGAATCAATCATATTAAAATGGAGCCTAATGAATCAATTGAGGATTTTGCTAATAGATTCCATCACTTGTGTTTCAAATTTCACGAAGAATATATGGATTGGGATTTCTTTAAGAAAAAGTTTGAACATTTAGCTCAAATATTTTTGAATCAGTTTGAATCCAAAACCTAGATGTTCTTGTTTCCCTAACTTTTGTAAACTATGAGACACCTACAATTTCAGAGGAGGAACCTACTATTCCTTTTGTTCCTTTTCCTCCTCCTTTTCTAGTATCAATTTGGGTGGCTCCCTGTGATAATGTTGAAGTTATGAAATATAAAAATCAGATTGTTGATTCACCTCTTCGACCTTCATCCGTCTCTCATGATCCAAATCATATGGAGAAAACTTCTGAATGGTTCATGAAGCCTATGGTCAAGGCCATTTTTTCCATTCTTCAAGATGGTATCGACATTCATAACTCTAGTATTGAATCTGATTTGGATTCTTGTCATCATATATCATCTTCTTCACATAACCCCTTGCCCTTTGATCCAATTGATCAATCTCCTTTTGTAGAATCTCTATTTTCAAATTTAAATAGAGATAAGGTCTAGGGTAGTCACTCTTCACAAGTAGAGGAGCAAGAAGGTGAGGAATATTTTGATCTTTATTCTCTTTTCCAAAATCCTCCAGGTCAAGATCATGCTTTTCCATCCTTGGTTGATTTTGAATATAAGAATCTTAGTAATGAATCAAATGGAATTGATTTTCCTAATCAATCTGAAGTCTTGGATAACCTTCATTATGATGATTTTGACTCCATTATTGTATGTAATGATGGTTTCCCAAGTGCACCTTTTGACCTTTTAATCTCTCAATAAAACTTTGTTTTGAAATATGTAGATCTTGAATCTAATTTGGTTAAAGAAGATGTTATTGTGGAAACTTCCTCTTCAGCCCATTATCCCTTGTGCTATATTGCTTTTAATGCATTTTCATCATCTATTGAGTTGGATTTTGAATCGAAACATGGTAGTGAGATTATTCATGATCAAGAAGAAGGTAAAGAAATAATTTATTATGCTTTCCATCCATTGTCATTTTCAATATTGCATGAAGAAAATTCTTTTATTTAGGTTACTCATGAGATTCATTCAATTTATCCATCCTTAGACGTGCAATTAGAAGAACTTTATGACTTGGGTAAACTGTTTTTTGAGGATGTAAATTATAATAGAATTAGTGATGTACTTAAATACCATCATGATAGTAGTAATCTTGTTGATATTACTGATGGTATCTCTCCATGTACCATGCATGATCTGATCCAATATTTGATATCTTATTCTACAAATCTTGAAATTTTCGGGACTCATCAGGCAATTGAGGCACTTTAACTTTAGTTGATTGTTATGCCAGGTTTTCATGACTCTGGTAGGATCCTTGAACTAAGTCAGATCTAGATTTTCTTAAAAAATTATTTCCTTCACATGGTTTCGTTGGATGTAAATTCCTCCTTGAAAGTTGTGTGGTATTTTAGGTATAACTTTTCAAGCTTTCAATATTTTGTTCCTGATTGGATTGAAAGTCATTTTTTGATTGATGCATCTTCATGCAAATCTCTTGTATCAAATTCAAGTTTGGAATGTTTACCTTTCATGTATGAGTGAAGTTCTAAAATTGATCATTCTAAGGATTATCTTTGGCTGAAGGATTCATACTTGTCACATTATTTGAAATTAATTAGCTCCTTGTCTTTCTTCTAAATATTTTAATGTTAATAATTTTCATTTTGGCACCAAATATCTTAGAGTGTCAATGAATGCTTCTGTTATTTTTTGAATCAAGTTCCTCTTTTTCATCCACTACATATTGATAGGTTCCATGTGCATGCCATATTGACATCCTTTTTTAATGATTATGATGTATGTCGATTTTGTATCCAGTCACAAGTAGATGGTTTGTCACGTTAAACATATGAGGAAGTTGATTATTTCATTCAAAAAATTTGTAAATCTATCCAAATTGATATGTCTTTTGTCTCCTAACAAAGAATATTATGCCTTAATCAACCCATCTGATCATGGTTCTTGTTCTAACAACTGTCATTCAATTGATCATTTTCCCCTAGTATACCTAATGTGCTTGCTTTACATCAATTGATCTTTATGGTTCACCATCTCAATATTCAAATACTTGTTAAGTAGTTGAGGCAATGCAGCCTTCCCTGATGGTTATGCCAGGATATCACTATCTTGAGAAGATTTATAAATTTGATCAAAATGTATTTTCCCTCACAAGATTCTCATCCTAGTTCCACACCATTAATTGAAAATTGTTTCTCTTAAGGATTTTAGGATCTTCAAGAGGTTTTGTTTTCGAATTTCATGATCCAATATATCATTAGTTAGAAGAATATTACTTAGAAAGACCATTCTCTAAAAGAAAGTTCCAATCTCTCTTAATGTTTGGTAAGTAAGATAATACAGACACAGGTGCGTTCACAAGAAGCCTTCTAGGTTTTGTTTCATTGTCACTCTCGTCGAAAAGCTAAGGTGGTAGTTTGGGTAAAGTCATGTGACATGACACATATTTCTTCCTTTAATAAAGGCCCTCAACTTTTTTTTCAATCTTTTCAAGTTCATATATTTTATGTTTCACATTATCATATATCAGTTATAATTTCTCTTAAATTTGTGTTTGCAGGTCAAGATCAACAATGTCTACATTGGAAATATCATTACACTTAGCCCTGACTTTCTAGTTAGTTAGGCTAGGAGTAGGCTTAGTTGCATGTAGTTTCCCTTGTATTGCATCCACCCTCTACCCTGCTCTCCATCGAGTCTTTGCATTTCTTTATTTTCTCATTGTATATTTTGCATGTTGTTTTATGTCCTGCTTATGTTTTATTTGTTCTTTAGTTTTGTTTTATTGTATTTTCATGTGTGTTCCTTTTGTTTTGTTTAATAAAATTTTGCATGAAAGATGCTCCTGTTGGCTCAAAAGACAATGTGGCGAAATTTGAAAAGTGAAATTGTGGTGATGAAAAATTCTTGGCTAATATGTTATCTCTTCTCTATCTTGGATTTATATATATTTAAATTCAATGATGTCTGAATGGAAAATAGGATCCATTCAAATGGAAAGCCTTTGGTCGAATTGTAAAGTCTCTATCTATTGTACGATCCTCATTCCTCAATTTGTTTTTGTAAGTAAATAATGTGTTTTTCTCACTAATCCAATCAAGTAGATAAAGGATAAGGGGAAAATCTAAAGTGAGAAAAACAATATCACAGGTTATACAAGTACTTCTTCGAAGGGGAAACCTCCTCTGATCTGAATAAGTCAGGAGATAAGCCCCAGAAATGGGTAACTATATGGGCTCTTTTTGCCTACTGTTTCAATTTAATCCATCATTCTCCATAGTTTTGTGCATGTTTTTTTAATATATTTATGTTAATTGAGTGAATGGCGATAGTCATTTTTCCACAAAGTCTAATAAGTGTTTATTGCATATTTTTGGACATTTTTAGACCAAGACTAGGCATTTATGAGCATATTAACAGGAAAAACTCAAAGAAACCAAGCTGAGGACTTATAGGAAGGTTGTCTCCCACATTAATTACCCCTTCCTCGAGTTCTCCACCAGTAGCTCAAAGTTCAAATGCCACTACATCAATGATCACAAGGGCAGTCGCGCAGGTCTAATGAAGTTGCTATTATCTGCAAGTTTTGACAGCCGAGTTCCTAAAGTTTAGGAGGACTATTGGGAGTCCTCGAGTTGTATAAAAAGAAGGCCTTAGGCCTCAATAGCTTAGCTATTGAACAATATATGTTCACACTTTAGTGCAACTCTGCATTCAACTCATTTTTGAGCTCTTTCTGTAAACAATTTTGTGATATGACTAATATTTTTTTATCAATGAAGACGAATTCAGCCTTGAACTAGAACTGATCTTTCTAAGGGGGCTGTAACTCTTGGGGTTGGGCCCAACCCAAGTGCATAGTACCTTCTTCTTGTATTTATATGTGTTTTCTTCTTGCATTCATGAAATAATTTCTGTTATTTAGATTAAATCTTGCTTCATTACTTAGGTTTTTTTTTATGATTAGGATAGTTGTTCTTGCTTCAAGTTGATTAGTTAGTTTGCTACAATAATAGAAAAGATCCACAAAAAGGCTACCAAGTAGGCTTTAATCTTCTTTCTCCCTCCTTGGGACCATGAATTGAGACCAAAGCACTCTTGCTACCACCAAACACTATTTTTTCTTTCCAATGAAATTGCTAGTGTGTGAATTCAAGTTGGAGAAGTTGATATCAATGGTATTTACATGTGTCGATTTTTCCTTGTTAAGTATTCATAGCTTTCTTGCATCATTTCTTGTCCATAACATTCTGTTCAACACTTTTCTAGTTTTTTAGGGTAGAGTTAGGTTAAAGTAGGTAAAACTTTGTTTTTCTAATTCTCCTTGAAACAGTATGTAGAACCAGGTGTGCAACTCACTCAAATACCATCCCGCCTTATCATCCTCTCATCCCGCAACCTGCTGCAGTCCATTTCTCAAGGTTTTCTCCACTCTTCACGACACTTCCCCAAATCACTTTCTTATCCTTTGAACTAATCCAACCATCACCTTCATGTTTAATCTTCATTGACAGAGTCCTAGACACTCTAACACCTTCATCTAACCATCATTTTCCTTTTCCCACCATTTTTTCTCCTCCAAACCTTCAAAAATCACTTTCAGCCTGCTCCTGTAGAACTTCCTGTAGACTTCCTGTAGATCCCCTACAGACTTCCTGTAGAAGTTCATGCGAGGAATCTGATCGAAAATGAATTCTGCAAAAGGGTACTAGGGACTCCTTAGGTCCTCTCCACACCTTCCTCATCATCTGCAATAGCTAAATCTATCTTCTTTCACCGCCAAACCTCTACACAGTCAAATAGTTAAAACACAACCATAATAATTCTACATAAAATTGCTCAAAAGTATAAAAAGAGGGTTCTTCCACATTTTCCATCATAAGTAGCTTAAGTACATGCATTTTTCCATGACAGTTGTCCATGGCATCCATTTCAGTAGTTTCATATCTTTTTCTTGCAAAAGTAGCGTTAGTGGGTTAAACTAGGGTTTGCTAGGGTTTGCATTTCCTTTCAGCGTTCATCCTCTTTTTGTAAGTAGAATAGCCTCTTTTGAGTTAGCTTTCTTCCATCATAATTAAAAGCTTCTTTGGAGAATTCATGGAAGTTGGCTTGGGCTCCTAGCGAACTTGTGCTAGCTCATCAAGTGACAGCCTACAATAAGAGCTAGTACTTGTGCATACACCACCATCGCTTCCAATTTTGTTACGAACTATAGGGTTGATAAAAGTAAAGAAGCGAGTCCCAAGAGTTGCAACATCATTGCTGCAATACTAGAGCCCGCCATCCTTTTTTGGCGCCGTTGTCGGGGAAGCGTCAAAGTATTTGTGATTACTTCTTTTCTTCTATTTTTTACTGCAACATTCTACTAAGTAGTTTATTTCAGCAAGAGTAGAGTAGTTGTTTCATTTCCATTTTGCAATTTCATTTCTGTAAGTGTAGATTAGCATTTCAATTCTAAAATTTCAATTCTGCAAGAATAGATTAGAATTTCAATTATGTAATTTCATTTCAGCAACATAGATTAGTCATTTCCTGCTTTCATTTCAATCTCTGCAATTTTCATTTCAGCAAGGTTTATTTTAGTTAGGTGCAATTTTTTGTTCAATCCATTTCAAGTTCTTGTAGGTACAAGAAGAAAAGGAAACAAAAAATCCTATAAAGATATTCTCTTTCATGCCTCATAGGAACAAAGACAATTCAGGAAAATTTCTACCCAACACCCCCAACACATCACTAAGTCACCCTTCTCTCTTCTTTGGTGGCAGTGATCCAGAAGAACCTATAGGTTAACCTCTAGAGATATACAAAGATCCTATAATAGAAGAAGAGCAAGAAAAAATTCCTCCTGAGACCATGGCTGAAAAAAGAAATGGTATAGGAAACGAGGAGAGAATAGAAGGCACCTTTCCCATCTGAGAGACCAATGGGGACACAAAGATGAAAAACAAAAGTCCCTCAGTCTTACCTCATTTCCATGGATTGACTACTGAAGACCTTGATATTTTCTTGTTTACGTTTGTTGTCCTTTGTTGAACTTATGACTATGCAGAAGACGAGCAAAAGTTGAAACTCTTTCCCTCTATCCTAAAGAATGCAACACTACACTAGTTCATGGGGCTACCTGGAAACAATATCACAACCTGGGCTTAGGTGTAGCAAGCCTTTAACAAAAAATACGGGATTACTGTAGGTCAAAGGAAACAAAGGAAGAAATCTTTCAGATGACCATGGGAAGTGATGAATCCTTAGAAGACTCTGAAGAGAGGTTTCAACTTAGTTATAAAAGGGCCAGGTGCATGCTTGACCCTGAATCTCTGAAGTTGGTTCTACTCTGAGGAGTCCCTAAATACCTTCTAGATACCCTCCATTTGATGGTGGGGGGAGACATCTACTAACTACCTTATGATGACATAAAGATGGTGTTTAGAAGCGATTATAGGGCAGCCATAAAAAGTGGTAGGGGAAGTCAACTTATAGCCAGTGCCCCCTTATCCAAAAATGATTTTGCAAATTACATGGAGGATCTCAAAAGAGAGATGAGACAAACCATTGCCATGCAAATGGATACCTTGCGAATCCAACAAAAGCAAGAGGAAGCTGAGAGGGGTTTGGCCATATTTTTTTCCCAGATGCACCAGAAAGCATCCTAAGAACGAATGTCCATTTCTCTCTGTAGAAGTGTGGTTTTTCTGTGAAGCAGACCATCCTACCAATCAGTGCCAATCCTTACCCGGATTTAAAGCTATGTACCAAGGGGTTGAAGGAGCCACTGAACCGCTCTACTTCATGAACCAAAGGAGGCCACATGGATGCCAACCTTACTAGCAGGGAATGCAAGGGACATCCCATACATATTACAACCCCAATCAATTCACTCACATACCTTCGTGGGATCCCCCTTCTCATCCTTCCTAGTCCACATCCCCTCCTTGGCCATATCCATCTCAATACCATACTCAACCTGCTGCTCATTTGTCTCATTCTCATGCTTAGCCGCAACCTTAGTGGAATGCACCTCATCATGGGTGGAGGCCCTAATATAACTCTCCTCCCACTCTTTTTCCTCCACCACCTGCTCAACCACAACCATTACCTCCTGCTCCTCCATGACAACCCCAAATACCTGCTCAACCGAACTCGAACCCCAATAACAGACAGACCCAACAGGTATATACTGGAGAAACAACATGCCCTACCTATGCTATGGAGATTTAGGAGATCAACCTGTGATTTGGGAAGGTCCTCCCATACAGTGAACCTCCTCCTGAGGAGGATGAAGAAGAGAAACAAGAAAGTGAACGAACAACCACTCCACCCTTTCCTGAGAGACTAACTAGAATCACACAACCAACCCCAAAAGAAACTGAACTGGGAGAACTAAAACAATTATGTGTAAAAGTACCCCTTCTCCAAGCCATAAAGGATGTGCCCATATACAACAAGATAATCAAGGAGAAGTGCTTTAAACACCCAGGAAGGCGAAGGAGAGATGCCCCAACCATCAATGTCATAGGACAACTGTCTGGTCTGATGTTGGGGTAGGTAATTTGTCCAAAGTATCTAGACCCTAGGAGTCCAGTAGTTGATGTCCACATAAATGGCATCATAATCCCCCATACCTTGATTGATCTAGGGGTTGCCATTAATGTGATGACCAGGGACACTATGCTCAAGGTCAACCTTCAAGGTTCCCTAAGAAAGACCTTGAAATTACTGTAGTTAGCAGACCGCTCCACCGTGACCCCCGAGGGGATTTTGGAAGATGTCATGGTCTCTATTGATTCCTGGGAGTACCCCACTGATTTCTTGGTTCTCCAGCCAAAGGAAAATCTCATTGGGTACCCTCTCATCCTAGGAAGACCTTGGTTGGCTATTGCAGATGCCTATATCAGCTGCTGAGCTGGGAACATGATAATCAAGAATGGGCATATGTCCAAGCAGCTAGTCCTCTATCCTCCTGCCCAACTTCTATTGGAGCATGATTTACCCCTCCAGTTGGAGGAGGAAGATGATGATGAAGTCTACTCTGCACCATTGTGCACAACAGAAACTACCATGGGTGGTCCATAAATTGAGGATGATCTTATTGAAAACTTGATCCAAGATCCACGCCCTAGTGAATTGGCATTAGAAGAGTTGGTGGAAGAAACCCAAGCCAATGCTTCAGTTGATCTTTGTGTGGCTGCACTAACCTTTCTCTGAGTTAACAATGTGGAATTTGGCCCAGAAAGAACCTTGAGGATCAACTCAGTCGTATCCACATCTTAGGAGAAATAGTTGTGTAGCTTATTGAAAAATCACTTGGATGCTTTTGCTTGGAGTTATAAGGAGATGAAGGGAGTCCACCCTTCTGTTTGTACTCATCAAATTTACATCAAGGAAGATTGTAAGCCAGTTAGGTAGCCTCAAAGGAGAATGAATCCAGCCCTCAAGGAAATTGTCAAAGAAGAACTGCAAAAGTTACTGGATGCAGGATTCATCTACCCCATCTCTGAGAGTGAATGGGTTTCTCCTTTGGTGCTAGTGCCAAAGAAAAATGGGAAGTGGAGAATCTATGTAGATTATCGGGAACTGAACAAAGCCACCAAGAAGGACCATTTCCATTTGCCTTTCATAGATCAAGTGTTAGATGGCCTGGTGGGGAAGAAGTTTCTCTCTTTCTTAGATGGGTTTAGTAGGTACAACCAGATCCAAATCAGCCTAAGAGACCAAGATAAGACCAATTTCACTTGTCCATGGGGTACCTATGCCTACCAGGTCCTTCCCTTTGGGTTGTGCAACGCTCCTACCACTTTCCAGAGAGCAGTATTGAGCACATTTGCTGAGCTGTTTCATGATTCAGTGGAAATCTATATGGATTACTTTACCCCTTATGGTTCCAACTTCCAAGAAGCATTGACTAACTTGGGAAAAGTTTTAGCCAAGTGTATTGAAACGAACCTATCCCTCAGTCCTAAAAAATGTGAATCCTTGATAACTAAAGGGACCATGCTAGGTCATACAATTTCTCAACAAGGATTACAGGTGGATCCCGACAAGATTGCTATTATCCAAAGGGTCCCACCTCCTCAAAAGGTAAGAGATGCTTGGAGTTTTCTAGGCTTAGCAGGGTATTATAGAAGATTCATTAAGGATTTTAGCAAGCTAGCCTCTCCATTGTTTGGTCTTTTAGGGAAAGATGTTGAGTTTATATGGACTTACAACTATCAAGAGGCTCTGGATGCCTTGAAAGGTAAGTTGGTAACTGCCCCAATCTTGAGAGGTCCAAACTGGGCCCTACCTTTCCACATTCACAAAGATGCCTTGAACAAAGCTATAGGAGCAGCCCTAGGACAAGTTGAAGAGAAGCTACCATATGCCATATAATTTTTTGGTTAAAACCTGTCCAAGGCAGAATTAAACTACACGGTAACCGAAAAGAGCTCCTAGCTATAGTCCATTCCCTGAACAAGTTCAGACACTACATCACTGGTTACCAAACATTTGTACACACTGACCATGCTGTAATTAGGTCTTTGATGAATAAACCAGATGTAAATCCTCATATCATTAGATGGTTACTTTTGTTGCAACAATTTGATTTGACTAATGTTGATAAACCTGGTAAAGAAAATGTTGTTGCTGATTTTCTTTCTAGACTGGATCTGCCTACAGATGAAGAAGGAATGGTGGATGATCAAATTCTAGATGAACACTTATTTGCTATTTTAGTACTCTCTCCATGATTTGTTGATATAACAAATTACTTGGTTTCAACACAGTTTCTGCCACATCTGTCCTCAAAAGAGAAGAGCAAGATTGTGAGGAAAAGTGTCCCATTCACTTGGATTGGGGGAAATCTATTCAAACTTGGCCCAGATTAGATTTTGAGGCAATGTGTTAGGGAGGAGGAAGTCTTTGACATCCTCTTAACTTGTCATGATGGACCTTGTGGGGGCCACTTTGCAGCAAAGTGGACTACTTTCAAGATTTTGCAGGCAGGTTACTATTGGCCCACTCTCCATCAAGATGTCAGGAGACACATCAGCCAATGTAACCGATGTCAAAGGATGGGGAAATCGACTCCAAGGGATGAGATGCCCCTACAACCTCAAGTGACTTTCGATCCATTTGAGAAGTGGGGCATGGATTTTTTGGGTCCTACCAATCCTCCCTCAAAACAAAAGTCTTACATCATTGTGTGCACGGACTACCTGACAAAGTGGGCAGAAACAAAGGCAATCAAAGTAGCAATAGAGGAAAAAGTAGATGAGTTCTTAATGGAAAATATCTTCTACAAGTTTGGCTACCCAAGAGAGTTAGTTACAAATCAATGGAGTCAGTTTACCTCCAATTTAGTTGAAGACCTGCTCACACACCACAAGATTAAGCACAAAACTTCCACCCCTTATCACCCCCAAGCAAATGGACAGGTGGAAGTAATTAACATAGCTTTGGAAGAGATTTTGACTAAGGTGGTGAGCAGCAGTAGAAAAGATTGGATAGACCAATTGGTTGAGGCCACCTGGGCCTATAACACTACTCGGAAAACTACCACAGGTTTCACCCCCTATGAGTTGGTCTATGGGAAGAAGGCTTTGTTGTCCATCAAATTTGAATATAGCACATTAAGGCTGGCAAATTAGCTGGACCTAGACCTCAACCATGCACAAAAAAAAATATTGCTTCAAGTAAATGGGTTAGATGAACAGAGAATGCAGGCCCTTCTCTACTGAGAGGTAGTCCAGCTTCAATGAAAATTTTGGCATGACTTACACCTCAAAGAGAAACAATTTCAGCTGAGAGATTGGGCACTATTGTATGAGTCAAGGTACAAATATTTCAAGGGTAAGCTAAGAACCATATGGCTAGGATCATATATAGTGGAAAAATGCAATGACAATGGTTCAATCCATATCCGAACCATTGATGAAGAAGCCATCCCCATGCTCGTCAATGGGCGTCGATTGAAAATCTACAGGAAGCCCCTTTCTAGGCAGGAGTTCATTGAAACTCTAGGTAAATTAGTGCTAGTAGTGGAGCAAGTCCCTGTCTCCACTCCACCCACACCCTAAGCAAAAGGAAGAAAGAAAAAAAAAATAAAAAAGAAAAAGAAAAAGAAAAAAACAGAAAAAAAAATAGAAAAAAAGAAAAATAGAATAAAAGATCCCTGGGTGAAAACCTCTTGGAGGCACCCAGGGTAGGCAGTGAGGGTGAAAACCTCCTGGAGGTGCTCCAGTTGTCTCAAAAAAGAAAAAGGAAAAAAGAAAAAAGAAAAATCTAACTCTTTTGAATAAATTGCAGGTTGCAAGAAGGTCGTTGCAAGAGGGTTGCACAAGAGGAAAAGACAACCTTTATAGTCCATCACACCATCACTGCTATCCTTTCCCAAGTTTTTGGCCTCATTTGTTCTGAAATTCCACATTCTACAGGAAACTCTATGTTTTCTACAAGAGGATCTTGTAGAAATTATGGGAAGGCCAAAATCTTTTTTAAATTAGAACACAAGTGTTGGAAATTCATCTGGCAGCATTGTGAACCTCTTTACCACCATCCATCTTCCCATTTCGGCATTCCATCCTTGTGCACTGACATCTCCACTCTTTTTTGTCCTTGCACAACCACATGCATATATTCTATTTCTGTCATCCTGCAAACACACAGCAAAAGGAAAAAATGACAAATCAAGGCAGCAACAGTTTCACTCATCCCTACCTGATACCCTCCAGTGGTGATTTCTTCTTAGTCAAAGACCTCCTTCAGCAGTTTTAGCCTTGCATATATATTAGCTTGAATTTCAAGAGGAGAAGTAGCTACATGAAATTCTACAAGATTCCTGTAGTAGCTGATCCCTTTGGAAAACATACTATAGAGACAGGGTGAGCGCAACATGACTTATGAAGAGCAAAGTTGAACGGGAGATCATCGGTAAAGAACCAAGGTTGAGCATGTAGAGTGCAAGTAGCAACAACAACGGGGAATTGAATTTCCAAAATCTGAAACCTGCATAACACACCCGTAACTGAGCAGGTAAGTTCCTAAATCTATTCCTCGATTGCATGAATAATATTTTAAAATTGCATGAACTATGGAATGGTCAATTACATGGAATCAGTGGCCACCTAACTGGCCACCCTCATTCAGTTCACACCATTTCACAGAATTCAGTTGAGCCACGTCCAAATTTGAACTGCTGATTAGATACGCAGCCAGCACGTGTGGCATGTCAACTACAGAAGAAGGCATTTGAAACTCGTAGTGGTGGTGGCGGATAATGGGAGTAAGGGAGGTGATGGCAGTCAGGCGGCGTGAGGAACTATAATGACATTGACATCAAACCAACAGTTCGGATGGGGATAACGTAACCATTTGGCCACCTCATCTCCTTAAGTACAATGCACTCCAAGCCTCCACCACCCTTTTGGTTCATTTTCATGTTACGAATCTCAACTGCAGCGTTTGTCTACCACCTTCAGAGCAACAAACTAGTCTTCCTCCGCTAGTTTTATGTTAGTTTTTTGAAACCCTCTTCTTTATCGGGCTCTACAAGAGCGCTGCTGTATTCTATAGGAAGCCGGATAATTTCTACAGGAAAGGTAGAGAGTGACCAGTAGAAGGGAAACCCAAGATTTTTACAAGGGTTCAAGCTTAAAACAAGGTAGGCTCAGGAACCTCCCTGCATAGGACTTATTTGTGTAAGGTTGTGGATTAAAAACACAGAATTGGATTGGGAAAAAGGAGAGTGAAGTTTAAAGTTCTGTCCTCATATTTTTCCTGAGTTCTACACAGTTCCCTATTTTTTCTGCATGTGAAGCATGTCTTCCTCTTTTTCGTATTCTGTTGTAAAGAAAACACTTGCAATCGTGGGAACTAGCCTGTGTGGAGAAAAAAAAAAAACCAAAATTGCATATCTATTTATTCTCTGAAAAAAACCTGTGCTATTTATCTTCTGTTCTGTCAAAAGAAAATATATTCTCTCCACTAGCAGAAAATGAAATTTGGGGTAAAAGCAGTTTGAAACAAGGGGTATATTGCAATTTGGTGTTGTGAGAAGAAGCATTGAAACTCCTCCTACAGTTCTGAAAAAAAAAAAACACAAAATTCAATTGTCCCTTTGTCTCTGATTTTCTTTGAAAATTGTTGTTTTTCTCCTCACTTAAGCACGTCAAAAACTACCCAGCACCATGCTAGGAGGGTTTATGAGGAAGGATCCTTTGAACTCCAACCAACTACATGAGCATCCTGAGGTGGTGGCCCTCTTCACCAGGGCTAATTGGATGATTTTCTTTGAAAGAATACATGGGTATGATGATGAGGTAACTGAAGAATTTATGATGGCCTTAAGACCCCATTCGAAAACACATGCCATAGTACATTTTAGGGGTATGCCCCTAGAACTCACTCTTGGTTTTATTAGTCAAATTATAGGCCTTGGAGCAAGAAGGAAAACACATTAGGATAGGTGCCCAAGAAGACATTTTTTCAACCTGGGGAGGATCCTGTAGAGGATAAAAATGGGGTTAGAAGGACAAGCCTACCTCCTCCATGGGACAAAGTCAACTACCAAATAATGAAATACATCACTTGAGAAGGAAGGTTCAACATTGTTTATGGTTATCAACAATGTTTATGGTTATCACTTCAAGTTGCTACATGAATTGAGGTATGGGATGGACCTGCCTCCAGTTAAAAAGCTAAGTCTCCCATATGTCCTCCTCCAGTCTCTAATAGAATTTAGTACCAAGATAAATGCAGGAATCCTAGACCAACTGGCCCACCATGGGCTCATCAAACTGTTGGTAGAAGATGCCTTACATACCTATACCATTCCCATAGCTTGGGAAATTTTCATAAATATGTCCAGAGATGATGATATCAAAACTTTGGATAAGGATATCAGTCCATCTAGTAGTAAGGAAGAGGAATAGGAAATTGAGGAAGAAGTGCATGAAGAGACACCACGTATTCATACAGAGGAAGAGTAGGAAACAAAGGAGGAACATGAAGCAAAACAGAAACTTGAGAAACCCACATCAGAAAAGAAGACCACCCCAAAGATAGAGAAAAGGAAAAGAATATAAAGTGAGAAGAAAAAGCCTAAGAAAGTCCCAAAGAGTACTGCCACAAGCAAGGCAGGAACCCGGAAAGAAAAAGAGAGACCCTTGCCAAAAACAATAGAAACACAAGCAGAAACAGTAGGCACAAAAAGGATAGCAAAAGATGAAGGGGAGCAACAGTAGGAAGAAACATCCCCTGAGACATTGGTAAAAGAAGTAGCAGCTGTGCTGGCTGCCTTAAGCACTCCAACAAAACAAAAAGGAAAAAGAGAAAAAACAACATCCATGTACTTTAAAGCCAGAAGGAGCACTAGGATAAAGGTGGGCAAGCCCCAGCCACCATCAAAAGAACCTATCATAATTGAAGATGCCCCTACTGAGAAAAAGGAGGAATCGCCCTCCAAAATATCTATTACTTATGAGAGAGGAAGTCCCAAAACTTCCACCTGGAAGGAAAGAATCCGACTGATGGACACCAACACAGTTCTACAGGAAGCTAGTACCTCTCTACAGGAAACATTGTCCAAGCTAAAGGAGACTGAAAAAATGGAAGAGGAGGCAGCGAAACAATCACATGAGGAAGGCGAGAATGAGGAGACACCTGAACCAATCCCTTGGCTTAATTTGGGCTCATATTACAACTTGCTAGATGGTGGGAAGATCATCCCACAGAAATTTGCTATACCATTTTTCTTTGAATTAGAGCAAGAAAGAATTAGAACACGCACTTGGATGAAAATCGCTAAATCCAAGGGAGTTACATATATAGGCCACATGGAAGAACAACTGAAATAATTAAGAAGGGAGTTGGTAATGGTGAGATACACTGAAAGCATTAAAAAATCCCAACTATAGAAGGAAATACACTACTGAAAAAGTAGTTGCAGCAACAAAAAACTCAAAGGGCAGACATAACACAAGTTTCTGGGGAACAACACCTACAAGAGGGTCCTCTAGAAGGATAGGAAACAACACAGGAAAAACGGCCAAGGGAAGAGACACACTCTGATGTGAAGATAATGATAAAACAACAGCAAGAGAGGGAGTCTCAAGAAATAGTTGAAATACTGATGCTGAAATAGCAATTGCAAGAGAGAGAAGCCCAGATGGCCTACAGGGCCAACTGGGAAATGGAAGCCTTGCAATGCAGACAACCGGAAAAATCTTATGCATTGTATCTTAAGGACCAATGGCTTTAGTTTCAAATCAAAAAATCGGCCCAAAGGGGCACAATCCCTTTCCAACATTATGGTCAATTTATGCATCTGCGTGCCACTAGTTCGACTGAGAACAAGGCCAAATTAGGAGAGTTTTACTTAGATAACATGACACTCCTTGATATGAACTTTTGGGACCCCAATGCTGCATTAGGAGTGTAGGAATTTACAGGGTAAGTTCCTCAGACAGAACACCAAAAGGACACCGCTCACAAACAGATCACAGATCAATACACCAGTATTTTGACGTGGTTAAAACCCTCAGAGAGGGAAACAGTCCACGGCCTGCGCCAACGTGGCTACTACAGGCTATTTATTAATAAAAGAATGAAAATTTACATAAGCTTCTCTCATGCACGGTTAACCTACAAATGACCCTCCATGCGCTTTAAATAGAATTCATGGACCAATCGGGTGTCAAGCCACGGATCAAGTGTCGGTAATACCGAGGAGAGAATGAACCGTCGGATCACTACATATCGTGACCGTCGGATTGTAAGTTACAAAATGTACAACGGTAAAGAAACACACTTTACCTAACTCTAACCTAACTCTATACTAGACCAAGTTGACTTAACTATTCCTATGTGTCGGAATATCCTAACATCCCCCCTTAAGAACAACTTGGGATAGGATTGAAGGATTTACAAATATGACACAATAGGAGAAGGAAGGAGGCACTAGAGCCTATCCCCACTTAGTGACAACTTCCTGAACTCCAAGCATATATCGAAGTTTAGTGAACTTCGCCTCTGTGAGAGCCTTTGTGAAGATGTCTGCAACCTGATCATCTGTTGAACAATATTGCACTTCAAGAACATGGTCATGAATGAGCTTTCTGATGAAGTGCATGTGAAGTTCAATGTTTTTGCTGCGCTGATGCTGAACTGGATCTTTGCAAAGCTGAATGGCACTTTGATTATCACACCAAAGTGTAGTCGGATGCTGCTGCTCAAAGCCCAATTCTGATAGGATCTGACGAAGCCACAAGGCTTCCTTACTAGCTTCCACGGCACCACGATACTCTGCTTCTGCTGACGAAAGAGAAATGGCAGCCTGTTTCTTACAAGCCCATGTAATAGGTCCTGGACCAAGAGTGAAGACATAACCGGCAGTAGACTTCCGATCATCACGGTCACCAGCCCAATCAAAATCAGTGAAACCAACTAATAGAGGAGTTTCTTTGGCACTGTAATGAATCCCAAACTGTATTGTACCTCGAACATAACG
>APFE030817838.1:17858-30941 GCA_000404065.3 Pinus taeda | reverse complement strand
TCTCATGCACGGTTAACCTACAAATGACCCTCCATGCGCTTTAAATAGAATTCATGGACCAATCGGGTGTCAAGCACGGATCAAGTGTCGGTAATACCGAGGAGAGAATGAACCGTCGGATCACTACATATCGTGACCGTCGGATTGTAAGTTACAAAATGTACAACGGTAAAGAAACACACTTTACCTAACTCTAACCTAACTCTATACTAGACCAAGTTGAACTTAACTATTCCTATGTGTCGGAATATCCTAACAAGGAGATGTACAGCTCATGGCTATGACTTCTTGGATGAGCCATGAGGAAAATAGGGCAGTGGAAGTTCAGCATATCATGGCCAAAGAACTGAATGAGCCCCTGCTAATCAGGGTAGAACCAGAAGACCCCTCAGCTCTAATATATGTTCATAAACACCTTTCCAACAACCCTCAAGTTCTCTCAGATTATATCAAAAAGCAAGAGCAAGCCATCACCCATTTTGAGGATATGGAAAGATTATTTGGTGATGATTGCCTTCATGCTTATATGTGGAGATGGAATACACTATCACATAGCTTAAATATCAGGGAGTATCACTCCCCATCCAGAATGAGAGAGGCTTTGGCAAGAGTGCACCTTTATAAACAATCAATGGAAAACTTGAAGGCCAACTCGATTGGCCTAAAGTTCAGTCCTCCACTACTCTTAGGACTACTCGAAGGGGTTAAGGAAGAAGAAGAACAACAACAGTGGGAGGAGGTAGACAGAAAGGTAGGTTTTCATGACAGGGAAGAGGACATCACCTCAGAAGCATGGGATGTCAAGGAAGCTGTTAAGGCCATCAAGGATGAAGAACTAGATTAGTTGCTCAGAGGATGAGCAACCCATTCAGCAGGGAGGTGATGATGAGCCCCAGAAATGGGTAACTATATGGGCTCATTTTGCCTATTGTTTCCATTTAATCCACCATTCTCCATAGTTTTGTGCATGTTTTTTAATATATTTATGTTAATTGAGTGAATGGGGATAGTCATTTTGCCATGAAGTCTATTGAGTGTTTATTACAAATTTTTGGACATTTTTGGACCAAGAGAAGACATTTATGAGCAGATTGATAGCCAAAACTCAAAGAAACCAAGCTGAGGATTTATAGGAAGGGTGTCTCCTACATTAATGACCCCTTCCTCGAGTTCTCCACCAACAACTCGGAGTTCAAAGGCCACCACATCAATGATCACAAGGGAAGTCGAGCAGGTCTAATGAAGTTGCTATTATCTGCAAGTTTTGGCACTCAAGTTCCTAATGTTTAGGAGGAATATTGGGAGTCCTCGAGTTGTATAAACAAGAAGGCCTTAGGCCTTAGTAGGTTATCTATTGACCAGTCTATTTTCACACTTTAGTGCAGCTCTGCATTCAACTCATTTTCAAGCTCTTTCTGTAAACAGTTTTGTGATATGACTAGTATTTTTTATCAATGAAGATGAATTCAGCCTTGAACCATAACTGATCTTTCTAAGGGGGCTGTAGCTCTTGGGGTTGGGCCCAACCCAAGTGCCCAATACCTCCTTCTTGTATTTATATGTGTTTTCTTCTTGTATTCATGAAATAATTTCTGTTATTTAGATTAAATCTTACTTCATTACTTAGGTTGTTTTTGATGATTAGGATAGTTGTTCTCGCTTCAGGTTGATTAGTTATTTTGCTGCAATAATAGAAAAGATCCACAAAACCAAGTAGGCTTTGAGCTTCTTTCTCTCTCCTTGAGACCATGAATTGAGACCAATGCACTCTTGCTCCCACCAAAACACTGTTTTTACTTTCTAGTGCAATTGCTAGTGTGTGAATTCGAGTTGGAGAAGTTGATATCAGTGGTATTTACATGCTTTGATTTTTCCTTGTTCAGTTTTCATAGCTTTCTTGCATCATTTCCTATCCATAACATTTTGTTCAACACTTTTTTGGGTTCTTAGGGAAGAATTAGGTTAAAGTAGGTAAAACTCTATTTTTCTAATTCTCCTTGAAATAGTTTGTAGAAGCAGGTGTGCAGCTCACTCAAATACCATCCCAGCTTATCATTCTCTTGTCCCCCAACTTGCTCCAGTCCATTTCTCAAGGTTTTCTCCACTCATTCACCACACTTCCCCAAATAGCCCTAATTTCTACGTTTTCGTGCAAAATCGCTTTCTTATCCTTTGAACTAATCCAACCATCACCTTCATGTTTGATCTTCATTGATAGAGTCCTAGACCCTCTAACACCCTCATCCAACCTTCATTTTCCTTTTTCCACCATTTTTTCTCCTCCAAACCTTCAAAAATCACTTTTGGCCTACTCCTATAGAACTTCCTGTAGACTTTCTGTAGATCCCTTGCAAACTTCCTGTAGAAGTTCATGCAAGCAATTTTTGGAATCTGATCACAATGAAATTCTATAGAAGGGTGCTAGGGACTCCTTAGTTCCTCTCCACACCTTCCTCATAATCTGCAATAGCTAAATCTAACTCCTTTCACCACCAAACCTCTACACAGTCAAATAGTTAAAACACAACCACAATAATTCTGCATAAAATTGCTCAAAAGTACAAAAAGATGGTTCTACCACATTTTCCTTCAAAAGTAGCTTAAGTACATGCATTTTACCTTGATAGTAGTCCATGGCATCCATTTCAGTAGTTTCATCTCTTTTTCTTGCAAAATTAGGGTTAGTAGGTAAAATTAGGGTTTGTTAGGGTTTGCATTTCCTTTCAGCTTTCATCCTCTTTCTGCAAGTAGAATAGCCTCTTTTTAGTTATATTTCTTCCATCACAACTAAAAGCTTCTTCTAAGAACTCATAGAAGTTGGCTTGAGCTCCTAGCGAACTTGTGCCAGTTGATCAAGTGACAGCCTGCAGTAAGAGCTAGTACTTGTGTATACAACACCATCATTTCCAAGTTTGTTACGAACTATCGGGTTGATAAAAGTAAAGAAAGGAGTCCCAGGAGTTGTAGCATCATTGCTATAATAATAGAGCCCACCATCAGGATCCCTCTTCCATTAGTTGAAAATAATAAGTGATGAAGCATAGTCCTATTAAATAAATAAATAAAGGGCGAAAGAAGAGAAAGGCTTCCTGCGCATGGAGGTGAAGTAAGTGACTTCATCGGGGTACTTTCTAGGCTTGATGATAGCAAAGAAATGCTTGCATTCCTCTAGTGACTCTACCAAGGTACTGTCCAGGCTTGTTGGTAGTGGAGAAACATTGGAGATGAAACTCATACTATGAATATCTTAAACTATCCATGCATATTACCCTTCCCTATATTGAAACAATTATGATATGGCATATCTTTTGTGTGTTTTAACCAAGTAAGGGAATGGAGGGGACTATATCTCCAACCTAGTTAAGTAGGGAAGCCAAGGTAATTCGCAAGATGAGTCAATACTTCCTGAAAGCTGAGACCTTGCACTTAGAGAATTAAACCTAAATAGAGAAGCTTGAGTTCTACTAGTGTGTCTCCAAGTGCTGTCATTGCAATCAACACCTTCAAAAGTTTTTCTCATGCTTTAATTTTGGAGGCTACTAAGGATATTACAGTCTATCATCTTATGGTTACCCCATGGTTGTTTGATGTTTTGTAAGGAATTTAAGTCTTAGTGCTAGTTTTAAATTGTCAAGTCACTTACACAGACATGCTCAATGTTCGATGGGTTCATGAGCACACTACTTTTATGCAATATTGAACATGCATAACATCCTCATCTAGATAGTACTTCTTCAACGTTCAACTCATGATGACAATCAGTGCACACTTTCATTGATAGTCTCCCTAAATTTCATTGTGTTTGTACTTTTATTATGGATTGTTTTCTCAACTGTCACTTTTGTGCATTGTCATTTCCACAATGTCACTTCCACATTCGCGGTTGTAACTTTCTCGTGTGTTCACTTTAGTAAATTTTCCTTTCATGCTATATTTTCTCTGGCATGTGTCACTTTCAATGTTTTTCACATTGTGCGAGTGTTGTCTTCATGTTTTCCTCCTATTGTAGGAGTCACTTTTTTGTTTTCACTCCTGCATGTGTCACACTTTGAGTATCACCAAAGTTAGTTCTGGTGCACCCTTATACATTACATGGTCCTACATATTCATTAGAATATGTGCTAGACACATTCTTATGGCTAACTTGTGTCACAGATGTCACTCCTGTTGTTGCTTGTGTTCTAAGTATTTTAATGTGGCATCTAAACTGTTGCACTTAGAAATACGTGTCGCTTGGCTATCATTTCAAGGTGTGATTAATGTTCATGAGTTTTGTGCATTTTTTTGGCTTGTATTGATGGAATTTATGTGTGTGATCCATGTTTGAGTAATGTTAGGATGCATTTATTTCTCTCACTCTACTAGTTCCACACTTATACATTTTGGGAGCCCTTCTTGGTCCTCCTACTTAGTGTAAGTTGTAAAGGCAACAACCATCTCACTAGGTCATGAAAATAATTTATTCATGAGCCTAATTGATGTATCTTTTCCTCCAATACATGTGCACTAAGTCTTTTCTAATCTCTCCTCCCTCTCATAGTGCATTAGTACTTCCTAGGATGAGTGACCTAGCCTTTTGCTGCCTCCCTTAGTGAAAAACACATCTCAGATGAACAACTAGTAGTTGTTGTAGAAAATTGTGTCCTCCATAGCTTGAGCGCACTTTATAACAATGAAGCACACTTTGAAACAATGAATCACACTTTGGAACAATTAAGCATGCTTCAGAACAACGAAGTGCACCTCAGAAGAATAAGGCCTTCTCTCCCTTTGAGCACATGGCACACTCATGAAGCCTAACGCTTTCAAGCACATGGCACACTCTTGAAGCATAAAGTATTCATCCTTCCCTTAGGGTGTGTGGCACACTCTTGAAGCATGAAGCCTTCATCCTTCCATTTGAGCACATGGTGCACTCTTGAAGAAAGAAGCCTTCATCCTTCCCTCTTCCCTTAGGTCACATGGTGTAGTCATGAAGCCTAAAGCCTTTATTTGAGAACACTCCTTTGACTTGAAGAATTATACCTTCCTTGTCCTTTTGAGCAAATGAGTGCACTATGAAGGCTCACATATTGACATATTTGTCCCTTAGGTGTGCACCCTTTTTCCCTCCTTTTTTCCGTCGAGCACACAAGCGCTCCCTGAACTAATGAGTGACTATGCTTCATGCTTTAGACCTACGCCTTTGACTTATCTCTCTCCCTTTCTTGAGTGTGCAAGCACAAATTGAAGGCCTCTTGTGAGGATTTACCTTTCACTACCATCAACATAATAAAAATGAATAGTGGAGCCTTCCTAAAACACTAATGAGTTTCATTGTGCTCTCCTAATCAAAATTTATTCTCTTAACCCTCTCACAAGCCTATCATAGGCCAATCATTCCATGAGCTAGGTAGGGATAAAATAAATGTTTTAAGACTAATCTTTCCTTACAATGAATGGTCTTCATGAGAAGGAGTACTATCTTAGCATGACAAGGTAATTCTCAAAGAAGATAGCAAGGAGAAAGAATAAAGAAACACCTAAGGATAAGAAGCACCAAAGAGATATATCATTGGGAAATGAAGCAAATCATGGACTGAGATAGAAAGAAGACATTGCATGATGACTCAAAGGATTATGATAGTGATAAAATGCCATTTGGAGGGTGAAGATGAGAATCAAAGTAGATATTTCATGAAGATGAATCATAGATCAGATCTACCATCAAGAATGCAAGATGAAAAAGAAAGGAAGACAACTTGGCATTGCCACCTCATGATGAAGTCCATGTTATCATTTTCAAGTTGTAACTTGTACAAGTGTCATCATAATGGTCAATATGTTTCTATGTGTCAAGATACATCATCATGTGCAATGTAATGTTGTATTCTTAAGAAAAGGAAAAAATTTAATGTCTGGAAGTCTAAGAGTCCTATGTAGAACATGAAGAGTCACATAGTCATATAAAGAAAAAAAATCATATGGAGAAGTCCAAAAGTCATTTAGAAGTTCAAGAGTTTCATGGAATTCCAAAGGTCATAATTGAAGTTGAAGATCCATGAGGGTAACTCAAGAGTCATGGGGATATGAAAGGTCATCCCCCTTGTTATAAAGAAACCTCATAACTCAAGCAAGGGGATTTTGGAGGCTTATGCTTTGGAGAGCTAATCTTGGATTCTCTACTTGGCATAGGAGAGAAAAATATTATTTGCAGAAGCAAGAAGTGACTTAAAGCTCCACTACTCAAACTAATGTCTCATCATTGTAACTGTATACTTGGATCTTTCACCTAATTGAAGCTCGATGAACCAACATATTTTTATGCATGTATTGTTAATATGTTAGGACTATTCTTTGGGTGTTTACTATATAAGTTCCATTCATATGTGCTGAGGAAATTGAACTATTTCGGTGGCCTTAGTACTTATCTTGTTGACGGTGTTTTGGACATGGTTTAATGATCATTGTGTCTATATGAACTATTTCTCTAGATAACTAACAAAGCCTTCTTTTCTCGTGTGTCTCTCTTAGGTTATTACTATCACTTCCTTCTAGAGGCTCACTTTTTTCTCCCCCATTGTGAAAGTCTCCTTTAATACATTACAATAATTGTTCCATAATGTTAACTTACTTGTTCATTCAAGGGTTATTTATATAATATCTTATGTTATCTATTGAAGCTAAAGTGAACCCTTGTGTTATGATGGTTGAGCTGATACCCCAGATGGGGCTCCTACTCCAAACAATGTGAGTTCTAATTAGGAATTTACATAGGGAGACCCCTTGTATGTTGGCAATATCCAACATTATCAACAAAAGGAAAGAGGAATAACTCCAACTATTTGCCTCAAGTACTCAAATTGGTCTCTAGGAAGTGGCTTGGTGAGAATGTAAACAACTTGTTCTTTTGTAGTGAAATAGTCCAACTTCACTATCTGATTGGCAACTTTCTCTTGCAATAAATGGTACTTGATTGGAATATGCTTTGTCCTGCATTGGAAAACATGATTATTTGACATGATCATGGCACTTGCATTGTCACAAACAATAGGAATATGCTGATCATAGAACACTTGTACATCATGCAAGGTATGCTTCATCCACAATGTGTGAGTGCATCAAGAAGCTACTATGATAAACTTTCCTTCAACTGTAGATATTGAAATGGAATCTTTCTTCTTGGTCAACCATGAAACTAAACATTCTCCAAGAAAGAAATCACCACCACTCGCGTTCTTTCGATCATCTACATCACCTTCCCAATCAACATTAGTATAAACAGTTAATGAAAAGCCTTAACCTCTAGGGTACCACAGTCCATAATTAATTGTTGCTCTTAGATATTTGAGAATCCTCTTGGATGCTAGTAGATGGCTTTGTCTAGGAGCTGCTTGGAATATTCCAACAATACCAATGGCTTGCATAATGTCTAGCCTTGAAGTGGTCATGTATAAGAGGCTACCAATGATGGATATATATCTGGTCCACTTTTAGTGACTCAACAGTCTTACCAAGCTTGCAACCTATTACCATTTGAGTGCTCAATAAAGAGCATTATTCCATGCCAAATTTCTTCAACACATCTTTGATATATTTTCTTTGAGATATAAAAATCCCTTTGTGGGTTTGTGAAATCTACAATCCAAGGAAATAGAAAAGATATCCAAGCATGGACATCATGAACTTGGCCTTCATATCAACTACAAATTGACTGGTTAGAAAATCAGAATCACTAGAAAAAATAATGTCATCAACATACACAACACCACTATAAGTTTCCCATTTCTTTCTTTGAGATATTCATTGTTGTTAGTCTCACCTCTTTTAAATCCACACTTCAGTAGGTAGTTGTCTAACTTGGAATACTAAGCTTCAGGGGCTTGTTTGAGACCATACAAAGTCTTCTTAAGATTGCAAACATAATATAGTTTCTCTATTAGCTAAAAACCTTATGGTTTCTCTATGTAAACTTCTTCCTATAACTGTCCATTGAGAAAGGTAGATTTGACATCCATTTGATATATTTTGAATTTTGTGAAATAAAAAAATTCCAAAAACATTCTTATTACCTCTAATATAGCAACAAGAGAAAAAGTTTCATCAGAATCCAGAACTTCTATTTGAGAATAATACTTGCATACCAGTATATCCTTGTTTCTTACCACTTCTCCATGATCCTTTACTTTATTCTTGAAAACCCACTTCGCGTGAGTAAAATTTTTATTTGTGGGTCTTGGAAGAAATTAACATGTCTAATTTTTCTCTATTTCATCCAATTCTTCATGCATATCTTTTAACCAATTATGGTCTTAACTGGATTGCAAAACATCCTTTGGTTCCTCCATGGACAATAGGGCAGCATGTGCTTGTGTAGGGGAATTAAGCAACTTCCTTCTTGTATGCACACATAAGTTTAATTCACCAACAATCTGATCAATTGGGTGGTGTTTTTGCACATACCTTGAAGGATCTTTGGATTAAGGATTTGAGGTTTCTTCAAAATCTTCTTCTTCTTTAGGTGGCTCATTATACTCCTCACCAATATTCAATGGTTCATTCACATTGGTATTCACTGGTTGTTTCTCTTTAGGTTCAATGTATTTATCCACTTTGATATAAGTAAAATCGACAATCCTCTTGGTTTTCTTATTACAGAATCTGTGTCCTTTGTTGTTATGCGAATATCAAAGAAAAATGATATCATCTTGTCTTGCATCAAACTTACCAATCTTATCATCATTTCTTTTGATGTAAAATTTAATACCAAAAACTATGAAGTGCTTAACTATTATAGGTTTTCCATACCAAAGATCATAGGGAGTTTTATCATTGTTTGGTCTAAAATGAGCTTTGTTGAGAATAACCATTGTTGTATGAATAGCCTCTTCCCAAAATCTTTGTTGTAAATTCCTTTCGTCCATCATGGCCTTGGCTAACTGCTGCACCAATCTATTTGCTCTTTCTACTACGCCATTCTGTTGTGGATTCTCTACTATTGTGAACTTCCTTATGATGTCATTATTCTTGCAAAATTCATCAAATTATTTTGAAGTGAATTCACCTCCATTATCAGATCTTATGCTCTTTATTTTGCAATCAATTTTATTTTCATCCATCGACTTTAACTCTTTGAACTTCTCATAAGCTTATGATTTCTCTCTAAGGATGCAAACCCACATCATCTAGCTAAAACCATCAATTATTAGCATAAAATACAATTTACCTATGGACGATTGTGTTTGGGATGGTCCACACAAATCCATGTGTACCAATTGCAATGACTTTGATGACGAGTTCTCTTTTGCCTTGGATGGAGCTTGAGTTTTCTTTCCCGTTTAGACAGATTACAAATTATATTCTCTTGTTTTGACAACCTAGGTAAATCCTTGACACTATTCTCCTTGCTCAATTTGACTATTGAGTCAAAGTTTAGATGTCCAAGTCTTCTATTCCACAACCATATTTCATCAACTTTTTATAAGAAACACCTTTTTGTTTTGTTTTGTTTTGTTTTGTTTTGAGCAAATAGAAATCAGTATCTATTCTCACAACTTCAAAAAATCACTCACTTATGCCTATAGACTTGATTTAACAAATTTTAGCTTTAAAAATCACATCGTAGCTTTGGTCACACATTTGAGACACACTAAGAAGGTTATGCTTCAGTCCATCAACATATAGAACATTCTTTCCTTTACCTTATCCATTTGACAAACTGACTACTCCTTTTGCAATATTTTTTCCTAGAGTATTGTTTACAAAAATCATATTACCTTTGTAAACTAGTTTCAATGTCAAAAACTTGCTTCTATATTCTCACATGTTCCTAGAACAACCATTGTCCACACACCACTAATTTCCTTCATTTTGAGCATGTAAAACAATATCACATTGCACTATCTTCTCCTCTTTTTTTTCCCAGAACTTGGGGTTTTTTTTCAATTTGCTCAGTAACTAGTTCAATCTTTTTCTCCATAAGTCTGCAATTTACTGCTTTATGCCCAAAATTTTGGCACTTACAATATTGCACCAAATAGGTTAAATGAGCAAAAGAATTGTTGTAGTTTAAATGAGAAAAATAATTGTTGTACCTAGGTCTATTTTTCCTCTGCTGAAAAATTCTTTTAGCTCTAATTTGCCTCAAGGATAGATTAACCCTAAAATTTGATGTGATGTGGCCATAATTAGTGATGTGCAACAATACCATAGAAATATATCATTGTACCTGGAATGATGTATTCTGGGATAGGTTGAATTCTGAGCATTTCGATTTTCTTGTTCAACGTTGTTTCCCTTTTTTTGTTGCTGATAATTATTGGATTAGGTATTCTCCTTTTGCTACTATGTAGTACCTTCTTTTCCTGCTAGAACAAAATCAATTGTCCTTTTTCCTTTCAATTTTATTCTTGCACTCGACCCATCCTCAAATCCAAGGCCAGTTTGATCTCTAGAGACTTGTTGTTCTTCCAATATTTCATTCAAAATATTAGTTGCTTTTCTGAATTTCTAATTGATGCTCAACCACATTTTGGTCTTCTCTGACCCTTTATTTAGAAACGTGATTCCTATTTACAGCCTTTCACAAGCCTGATTCTTCTCACTCTATTGATGATTTAATGATATTGAATTTTCTTATCTTCTTCAATTTGCAGGAGCAATGTTTCAACAACTTCAACTTTTTCTTTGTTCAACAACACCTTTTGGGCTTTGTTTTTCTTTCTCAACATTTTAATTTCCTCAAGTGCACTTACCAGTTCTCCTTCTAGTTCTACTTCAACCTGTTCATCATCAAAATTGACATCCTCAGCTTGCAAATTCTCTATAGATATTAGTATGAATTATTTTGGGCTTTCATCATCTCCATCCTCTTATGAGTAGTTGTTGTCTTCACTTTTGGGGGAGTGGTCTTATCGAAGATACAAACCCCTTTTCTCAGCCTTCAATTTTTCTTTTTGTACTTTCTCGAATCTCTCTTTAGGATCATAATCTTTCTTATTCTTTTCAGGGCACTTTGATGCATAATGACCAACTTTGCCACATGTAAAGGACTGATCCAGGTGGATCTCCAAACACAAGTGGCATGGAAAAGGCTCAAAATTAAAAGCGTTGGAAAGACAATGAACTTGACATCAGATCGAAGTGATCATCACCTTAATTCCAATGGTGTGAACAATACTCCAATCTGAGTCCAGATGAAGGAGATAGAGGCAATCAAAGTTGGGTTGAATTTTTTATGACTTGGAAGGATTAATGAAGGCACAATTTGGAATTTATCTGGCAGATGGAATCTAGCAAACTCCAGCTAGAATTGAAATGAAATTGTCGCCTAGTTAAAATGACTCCTTCGGTCAAAATCTGAATTTTCAAAAATGTGTAGTTTGTTTTATATAACAAAAAAAATATAAAAAAGGGGGTGGTGGGCCACTAACTCCGCCACCCCAACTCCTATTGACATAACAACAATTTATATTAATGGAGGGGTGGGCCACTACTCCTGGCCCATCCCACAGAACTAACAACCAATAAGTGGGGTGGGCGGCCATGACCTTGCCACCCCACAACCCATACCACAAAATCATTGCTCAATAAATGATGGGTGGTGGGCTGGCCCTTGGGGCACAGACCCAAACATGCCCAAAAATAAGCATGCCAACCATATTACAATGGAGCCGACGGAGATGGTGTCGGCGGGCCACCGAAGGTAGGCCCAGCCCAACCTATTTTAAAATAAGAAAAAATTGATGTATAAAAAAAGGAGAAGGTGGGGTTTGGCCACCTGACCTCCTTGTAACAAACGAATATGAAACCAACTCACCAAATGACATTATTGAGAAATTTGCCACCTGTTTATCATTTAAAATCAATTCACCAGTGTGCCCAAGTAGAGGAGGAAGTGCATGCAGTTCGAGGTAGAATTTTGTAGGAGGGCCGAATTTTCACTTTGTCGGATTTTGACAAATTTTATATGCTTTCAGCATTTCTCAATGCCATGAATGCAATGGCATTGTCCATTTATCCATTAGAGTTCTGAATTTTTCAGCCATTTTTCAATATGGAGGTATAAAAATCCTTTTTTGTAATTGATTCTTAAACTCTTCTTTCTCATGCCACTTAATGAATGAAGGCCTCCCCATTGATCAAGCAGGGCCCGGAGACGTAGTCCAAGTCGGACGAACTCCATTATCAAGTCTTGTTGTCTTCTTTCATGCTTTATGTGTTTCTCCTCTTCTCTCATGTGCACATTAAATTTCTATGTTAAGCTACAATTTATGGATGTAATTATTTAATACATCAATAAGCAGAAGATCTTGGATCAAGTGGTATCAGAGAAGGTATTTTTAGATGTGAATTGCATGTTTGTATGCTAAAACGAAACATGCTCTGAAGAGGTGAAGGGAAACTAAAGTCTTTCGATTCCAAAGTGGGGGATGCACATTGAAGAGAAGCATGGCATATGAAGAGGCTCGCTATGAAGAGGAGCTCAATTTCCACAAAAACTTCTATACAATGGCAGAAAATGTTGGTCAGTTGCTTTCAGGGTTGGAGAAAGTAGAAGGGAAAAAGGAAGAAGAAGAAGGTTCAGTGCATGGGAATGGTGAAGAAGAACCCCCTCCTCCTTCCACGAGTGAAAGCTCTTATTCCTCTCATCATCATCATCTTAGAAATTCAAGGGGTGTATATACGAAACATTTCTTTAAATTAGATGTCAAATTTGATATTCCCATGTTTGACAGTGAAAGTAATGCAGAAAAGCTTAATAATTGGACTAGATAGATTGAAATCTACTACAGGATTCAGTAGATCAAAGAGGACAAGGAAAAGATTCAGTTGGCCTCTCTTCGATTGAGTGGCACCACTCCAGGGAAAATTTTAAGAACCCCCCCTAAATTTACATGTATAATAAATGGGCGAATCTCCATGGTATATAGGAAAAATGGAAGGCGATTTTATCAATAATATGATATGTATATATAATTTTTTGGCGAATCTCTCACCAGGGATGGCGAATATTTTACTCAATTATAAAATCTTGTGTTTATTGAATACACAAATGAAATCATTACATTTCTTTAAAATATCTTTTGAAATCAAAATTACCGA
>APFE030817838.1:0-12199 GCA_000404065.3 Pinus taeda | reverse complement strand
AAATAAATTTCTTGGGATAATATTCTCTAATTTATTAATCTTACCTAATTTCTCTCATCTGTAGAATTAAAATAATAATAAGATTAAATTTATTTAAGGCCTTGATCATAGAGTCAAATATAGCTGTTATGTAGCCGTTGGAGTCTCTACTCAGCCTATTTAAATTGCTAAAGCCTGATCTGCTTCTTCAACTTGTCCTGACGATGAACCACACTAGTTGGTTCGAAACACGTCGACAATAATCTTTTTATGTGATTTACGCCGAAGCTCTTTTTACAAATATGATGGGTCACAGAAGCCTCAATTCTACAAGGTATAAAACTCTCTTTTCGTAACTGATGCTTCTGCTCTTCTTTCTCATGTCACTTAATGAATGAAGGCCTCCCCATTGATCGAGTAGGGCCTGGAGACATAGTCCAAGTTGGATGGACTCCATTATCAAGTGTTGCTATCTTATTTCATGCTTTATGTGTTTCTCCTCTTCTCTCATGTGCACATTAAATTTCTATGTTAAGCTACAATTTATGCATGTAATTCTTTAATACATCTATAAGCAAAAGATCTTGGATCAAGCACTTGAAGGTTAGCTTACCTTTACATTTGCTTGAGCCTCTCTTGAGATTCTACACAAAGTTAGCTTGTTGTTCATCTAATTCAAAAAATGGTCATCATGCTCTTGTTCGCACTACTTTTATGCTTTAAAGGTTGATTATGTGGTTGTAGACTTGCCATTACAAATTATCATCTCATAAGAAATAATTATTCCAAGAGTTGATTTAGAGTGAGAGAGTTCAGATTGGTCATTTCTTCAATGTTTGACACCTTGGGATTAAATATTTTAGGAAGATATCTCAACACCTTTTGAACTACCATATCTTCATCTAGCTTCTCATCAATCCCTTTTATGGTGTTCAAAACTTCACCAACTCTAAATAAGTACTTTGCAATATCTCCATCATCTTGCATACTTAAAGACTCCAATTGCATCCTAAACCACTGAATTTTAAATTTCTTTAGCTTGAGGTCACCTTCATAGAAGCTACCCATCTTCTCCCAAATAGCTTTGGTAGATGTGCAGTCCATCACTTTGACAAGTTCAGATTCAGGTAAGCCAACAAGAAGGGTATTCGTGGCTTTAGCATTGCAATATGTGAACCCCATGCTTTCATATTTGGTAATTACTACTAGAGACTTTTGATATTCTTCTTCCATAACATCTCATATATCAACTCCAAGTGATTGAATATAGGTCTTCATCCTCACTTTCCAAAACATATAATTTGTTCAATTGAACATTGGTGCCTTGTGGGTAAATCCTCCTTCCTAGTTTTCTATGGTGTTTGATCTTCCTTCCAGTTGTTAAACTGATTTGAGGTAACCTTGCATTGATACAAATTGTTCAAAATTAGGACAATACTGAGAAGGGGTTGAATCAGTATTGTAAGAATTTTACCAATTTAAAAAATTTCTTTCACTTGTGAAAGAACAATAGGACATCACAAATTACTTCAATAATTAATTTAAATAAGCATGACAAGAAATAATACCAGAAATCACAATGGGACACAAATTCTTCAAATTGTTCTCCAATTAATTCACAACGAAAGCTACAATTTGTTGTTACAATTATCTGGCTACAACTAGTAGGAATCTACAACTTCTTGAATCATAAGCTACAGCTAAAAGGAGCACCAACCCCAAAATATTTACAAACACCCACTGGAAGGAGCACCCACTCCTAATCTACAAGATATAAATTTATTGACATTAATTGATTCATGTTTCATTCATTTTCATACTAGAACCATGAATGTCTCCATTGCTTTGAAAAGAAAACAATTTCTTCCTTAATCACCAATACCTTCAACAATCTCTTATTACTATATACACAACCAACATAAACTCACATAAAATTCTCCACACAAAAAGCTTGTTTAACCTTCTTTCTCAAGCCTACTTATAAATATTTAGCTTTGCTAATTTCAGAATCTTTTCTTTTCTTGTATTCTTATGAGTCTTTAAATTTTTCATTTGTCCAGTTCAACTAAGTCTTCTGGATCTTTTCTCCAATTTTTAGATTCTAATTTTGTTGTTTAAAACTCAAACTCTATGTTTTTCTGCTTAATTTTGTTATTTTTGCTTTTAATGGGTTTCAGTTGTAGTTTTGTCTATAGTTGTAACTTTTATTAACTATTATTTTTGGCCATATTTTGAAAGACCAAAAGTTTCCAACTCTTTCCATTAGAAAGCCCAAAGGCTCTACTAAAATTAGTTTCTCACTCATCATGTCAAAGCTCGAAGGATTTTAAAAGAAAACACTTCCAAAATATTTACTGACTCAATCCATCCGTGCATGTGCCCAAATCACTTTACCATAGGCCCAAAGCCTTTTAATAAACCATCATTGCAAACTATGATAATCATAAATTTTGTGGCCCTTTTTAAAATTATATTAACAATGTTTCCAAATCTGTTGTAATTGGTTGTAAGCTCCTTTTTTGCTAGTGCCTTATCTACTTTCTTCCATAGGACCTGGTGTTGTGACCACTAGCTTGATCCTTAAGGAAATTGACTTCTTTTTAAGCCTTTGTGGGCTTATTTCCATTTATAAACTCCATGCACCCTTGGACTAATTGGTACATATAATCTTGTGCTAACTCTTAGCCTATGGCCCCCAATCCCAACAATTTTGGTTGTGCTCCTTTGCAAACTTTTGGGGTCCTTCTTATGGGATTTGTTGTCCCATAGGGCCTGCCTTGCCTCAATCTCATTGGATGTCATTCTACTATAAATCCTCATCAGCCTAATGCCTACTTCTTGAGGCTTCCTCTATGTGCTCCTTTAAAAATCATCGAGATTTCCTTTACGGGATGAGTTGTCCTAATGGGTTCTGTTATTGAAACCAAGAGAAAATCACCATGTAGCCAAGTTGAGTCAACTCTAACACTACCTACGTTAGACCAACGCCCAATCAACCTTCATGTCATGAGCTTTCATTGCTTATTTCTTTTGGTCTCTGACCAACGATATGATGTCATGTTGTGTCACATGTGCCATGTGTTTTCATGTGATCAATCCACATGTTACTCAGAAATGGGCCATTCAGGTACTCAAAAACACTGAAGCTTCTTGCCATATGTCACATTCTCATTGTTCTAGTGCTAATTTCATCTTCAATAAATAATGTACTGCCTATTATCCTATCGTCAGGGAGGAAAGATAAAGGTTCCGCAACCTTGTTTTTCACCATATTCCATTGTTAAAATTTTAAAGGGGTATTGGCTTATTTCCTTTGCATTGCTCAATCCTTCCTTTAGGCTGACACAGCTCTGCACACTACTTTGAATCCTTCTAGGCTAACCTCTAGGGGCTTCACTATCAATTGTGAGGGAATTTCACTTGAGTCTTAAGCCAATGAACTGATTTCGATGTGTTGATGTTAGGGCCATGTCCACCCATCCTATTTCATCCGGCTTTAACCCTTAATATCTCATTAAACTTTGTCTAGGTTATTATGGTTGGGATAACAACAATGGGCTGATATGTTAAGTAGGCTCCACTTTTACCAATAAAAATATTTTCCGCATTGTTGTTTCTCCCGCTTCTGCCCATTTATTGTCCTTGTGCTCCTTAAGGTTTCCCTAGGGTGTTACCACCAGATTACGTTTGTCAGGCTTAGTTGTGAGAGGGGACCACCAATGGCCAATCACATGTGTTCTCCACTTCTATGTTATATTCCCATGTACAATTGATACTCTCAATGGAAGCTCATCCATTCTTGCTACTAATTTTGGATTCTTTGCCAAACTTCGCTATGCGCCAAAATAGTTTCCATCTTCTTTAGCTCTGCATATTTGAATTTGGGAGTACTGTAAGTTTTACTAGCTCTATATTTCAAACTAGGAGTCCATTTTCAGACTTCTGCATACCACTAGAAATATTTTTCAAACATATATCCATCTACTTGGTTTCCATCTACATTTGAAATGATATAATGCACTAGAAATGGCTCCAAAGTGTCTTCATTAGTCTCATCCATTTTTCTCTTCATTCTTCTTCTTGTGCCTGAAACCTAATCTCCCGAGGAAACTTTTTGACACCTTAGACACTTGTTGTGATCGATGACAATATATTTCCAATAACCAATGCAACAAAAAAATGTGACCTACACTACATTGCAAACATGCGATCTCCCCTGCAACTAGAAAACATGACCAGAAACTTACAAAATCCCACAGATCACAATTGCTTTTTGCAATACTCCTCAAGGAACATTCCCAAATATGATTGGCCTAATTTTTAATAAGTGTATTGAAGGCCACTTGAAACGTCACTCTCTACTATAATTGCGACTAGCTAATTCCATGAGGTGGCAGGTCACATTTTTGGTCCCCATTGCTGCAACTAAAATGTGCAACTTGCATTGCTTTCCAAAAATGAAACCTCTCCTAATGCTTGCACCTACGATATTAAGAATTAAGGTATCAATTCAAGAGTCTAACTCGCCATGATTTATGAGAATATATTAGTTCTATAAATAATGCCATGATTTATGTGCACCTAAGACATAGATATACCAAACAAGTGGAGTCATATGAATGTATTCAAAATATAGTAATCACTCGAACATGTAAGAGACTAGTGAAGTCGAGTGTGATAGTAGGAAATGGTGCGGTTAAGTAAAGTTGTTCAAGACACAAGGAAACCATTCCAAAGAATAAATCTAGCAATATTTGTGGAGGTCACACATTGAATACAAGGGGTCCAGATAATATGGAACCATGCCCATAAGGTTAAATTGAGAATGAAACATGAAGATTCTCTAGAGGAATATCAAAAATAGTGCATAGGTAAATATGTTGAAGAAATACTAGGCCTAAAAATGTGTTGAAAAATTATAGATTCATGCCTCGAGATTGTGATAGTACACCACCATGCTGGGAGATGATAAAGGGAATTAAGCGTAAAGGGAATTCAAAAGAATGTTGGTATATTTAGAAGGCATGATAAATTTTGTTAGCATGGTACAATGACCAAAGACAAGTAATAAAAGTAAGGATATTCACACTATGTTGAACATATAAATGGTTTCTCCCACACATTACAAAATGATAGAAAAAAATAAACATATTAAGGGTTTAGCATATTATGCAATGTGCACAATAAGTAATGCATTACAAGAATACAAAGAAAATTTAATATAACAATATCATATGGACACATGAATTGTAAGAATGACATGTGAGTGCTACAAATAGACAAATCCAAGTATGTTGCAAAGGATTTAAAGCCCTATATTGAAGAATATCATGAGTATACACTGAAATGAAGGGATACCAAGGCAACAAATCATGTTTAAAATGCAATAAAAGGAATATGAAGTCATCGAAAAATTGACAAATACCACAATGACAAAGGATGGAGGATGGCCTAGTCAAATGTTTGAAAATTATTATCTCAGTGCCACAATCTCTCATTAGAATATTTTGTTTGTTTATGATAGTTATATCTCTTTTGATTAATATTTTCAGTCCTAATTAACATTTGTGTTCTTGTAAGGTTGATGATTGTGTAACACTTTCTTAATATACTTACCAAATGCATGATCTTAGTTGGATGATCAATTCCATGAAAATGAGGTACAAAAGAAAACTAACAAACATTTGGCACATAGTTGTTGTTAACAAGTTCATGAGCAGTCAAATAGACATTCAATATAGTAATGATGTGAATTTCTTTCAAGACCTAGAAACAAAATTGTATATGGTTTCCAACAACCTTCTTTCTTCTCCTCATAACCTATCTTCTCTCAATGTGTGAATGTTTCTTATCATAATGACAACAATGATCTAAACGCCAATTGGGCATGTAATAGCCATTAGACATTAGATAATCGTGAGGAAGGCAAAGAGTCATGAGGGAAAGTGAAAGGTCACATGAGAAGGTGAAAGGGAATCCTCCTCACCTCTATAAATAAATTCTTGTGCTTCATTTGAAAGGACTTTTAGCACTTGAGCTAGGGCTAGGATTAGATGGATAACTTTTGTTTGAGAAGCTAAAGGCATTCAACTCTTGGTAGCTTGTAAAGTGATTTGTGTTGAGGGTAGAATTTTACTTTGGATGATGGTATGAACAAACCATGTTCCATGGTTGGGCTTGATGGTTTGCAGGAATTGGACATGTATTTGTAGCAACATCAATAAGAAGTTAATTACGTTTAGTATGGATTCATGTGCATCTTTATGATGGTTTTACTAGATTTCTTGTATTTTTGTCATGTTTGTATGTGTACTTTCATGTGGGAATATGTTAATGAACTCATTCTTAGCTTATGGATTCCATGCCTGATTTGAATATGTAATTAATTATTCCATGTTGTGTCGGTACTTTTTGTGAAATTATTTGTAATTAAGCTTGGGTGTGTTCCTACTCATTTATGTATGAGATGGTTTTATCTCACTGATCTTTCTCATGGCGTACTTGTTGTTGTTGTTGTTACCTTCTTATATATCATTATGTAATTTGTCAATCTTGGGTTGACCTTGTATTTCATTATTTTCCTTGCTCTAACATCTCATCATTTGATAGCCAAGAGAAAACTAACATGATGACAGTCGGGCCTACATACTGATGGAGCTCCTATCCCAAACATCGTGAGGTCTAATTGGTACTTCACACTAGGGAGACTCCCTAGTTGTTGGTGATACATTCCATCCTATCAATAGATTTTTGACACTAGAAGGAGGACTAGATGGAAAGATGAGCCCATGAAGCCTTTATTTTAATGCCATATCTTGAAATGGCTCCTTCCCAAATCTCTATTATGGGTTTTTTTTTTTTTTAAGTATTAATCTTTCGGTGTTTACATAAAATTTTTATCACTTGTCACAATTTAAATTTAATGGTGAGGGCCGAAAAAATATATTAATACGTATGTGTCAAGTTATCCAATTCTGTCATTCTAATGAAATACAATGTAAATATGTGATTGGCATATTGTTCACCCTCATGCTTGAAGTTCGTGTCAAGTAATGATGCCACATGTAACTAACAACTTCAATTCATTCGTTTGGGAACTTGATTAATGAACATCATCAAGATTTTGGGCAGTTACGATTATCAATATCTATTAAAAAGGATAAATTAGCTTAGAATGAAACCCAAAGAATAATTAGTGGATTTTTTTGATAGGTTTCTTCATCTTTGTTATGAATTTCCTAAAAGAGACATGGATTGGATGTATTTGAGTGAAAAATTTCAGCGATTGTTTTATGTTTCTTCGCAATAATTCTAATCTTAAATGAATCTTGATTCTATTGTTCATCATGATAATTTGTAAGTTAAAAATCAACCAGATCATATCTCTAACCTAGTCTTGCAAATTTTTGCGAGTTGAGAAAATCCTCAAGCCTCTAAGTAGAAAATTATCGCTAGTGAAATTCCTCATCCTCCTGCACCTTTATCACCAAATGAAATTTCTATCATTGATAATCTAGGTGATGAAGAGTATTTGTAGGGAAAGGAACCAATTTTTCTAATTTTTGAAACTCTCATACATCTTGGTGAAATTGGAAAACATAAGAATCAAGATAATAAAACACCTTCCCCTGATGATAAGACCCAACTTAAAACCATTAACCCTTTGCTTGAATCCATGGTTTGCAATGACCTAGGTCTTGTCTCAGATAAATCTAAATATCCTATCAACTCCATGGAGCATAACATGCATGTCAATTCATCTGTTTCTTAAGCTAACATTGATGTGTAGGTTTTGTGTCTTGAATCATACTTGGTTGGAAGTGTTGTCCCTTCACCTAATCCTTTTTATTTATTGTGACCTAATTTACTTGATGAATCTACTACACCCATTTGTTTCTTCAAGCCTTTATAGATCTTTACCCTGATGGTTTTAATTGGAATCAGGTAAATATCAATGTTGAGAATATTGAATCCTTATTTCAGGATCTTTTCAATATGAAATATTCAATAGGTGAAGAATAATATTCTACATCTCCAAAGGTTCAAGAAAAAAATCTAGTCGATTCCTTAATCCTTCAAGAGTCTCATGTGTCAGATATGCAACTTAATAAAATTAATGGCTTTAATAACATCATCCCATAAACAACATATTCACTAACACCTATAATGATGATTGTTCATGTTCATTTTTCGATCATACCAAGCCACCGAATTTTGATTATTTAGGGACTCTTCAAGAAGTTGAGGCACTTCAACTTATGCCGATGGATATGTTAGGTTCTCAAAGTCCCGATGAGATCCATGAACAAAGTCAGATTATAGTTTCCACGCATGATTCTACTCTCATCACCATCTCACTAGATGGAAAATCATCTCTGAAAGCTTTTGATCCAAGTGATGTTTCTTTGAGAGAATCTTTTCATCTTTCATTGGATACTATGCATCACTTTTAATAACATTGTTTCAAATCCTTCAAATTCTTGCCTAGTTGGTGTAGATTGTGATTGTTGGGTGTGTTTTATATTCTTTCCACAACTATATTAGGTTGGTTTTGTGCATGGATTTCACACATGGTTTTGGGCATGATGGTTTTCTGCCCATGGTATTTTGTAGATTTGGTGAAGGGAACTACGGTTATGTTATAATCCAGGGTTAGTGGATTGGGGTTTATGGATGCTTTGGCATGTATATATATGTATTATAAGATTGAAAGGAAATAATGAAAAATAAATCTGGTTGTCTTGGTTTTGGGATCTAGGAGAAATATCTATGTATTTATTTTTTGTTTCTCTCAATTGTATATTTTCTATTTTTAAGAATTCGGTTGCAGGTAATTTTTGTATAGGGTTAAAACCTACATTTTGTATCATAGTTGTTTAAGCTTCAAGGGGACACCTTTGTTGTTGAGGGGTTTTGTTCAGGCCTGCGGTAGACCTCATTCAATGGAAGATCTACGGGATCGATCCGTGCAATGAAAGAAGATGGTGAGTAGTGGAAAGATAGAGATTGAAAAATTGAATAGTCATAGTTTTGAGTAGTGGAAACTGAAGATGGAGGATATGTTGGTGAATTAAGATCAGTGGATCATGGTAGATCCGGGTCCTAAACCAACGTCAATGTCCTATGAAGACTAGAATAAGTTGGATCAGAAGGAAAAGTGCACAATACGGTTGTGTATCTCAGATTCGGTATTGTTAAATGTATCAGGGGGAGCTTCGGAGAAGAATTTGTGGGACAAGTTAGGGAATTTGTACCAATATAAGTATTTGGTGAATAAATTGTTCCTATGAAATGTAGGTTTTAACCCTGTACAAAAATTACCTACATACGAATTCTAAAACACATAAAATAAACAATGCGAGAGCATAACACATAAAACACATATATACAAAGATTTTCCCCTGGATCCCAAAACTAGGACTACCAGCTTGATTTTTCATTATTTTCCTTTCAATGTTACAATATATATTTATACATGCTGAAGCATCCAATACCATGGACCGAAAAACCATCGCGTCCAAAACCATGGATTAAAAACCATCATGTCCAAATCCATGTGCGAAAATCATGCACAAAAACCATAGGTGGGTCTGCCCAACCTAACATAGGGTCCAAAACCAAAATTTTCCAGGGCATTGCCCTAGACCCCATAGAGTGGGGTTACCTACACCCCTCAAACCCCCTGTGACTCCCCCGCTACGCAATCGGTGAAACGAAGCAGGGGGTCTGCCCCCTTTCTAACCTCCCGGTTAACTACGTGGGCTAGTCGTGGAAAGAATATAACACAGCCCAACATTCTTCCATTTGTTGTTTTCTTTCCACAGGGGACCACAAGAGAGCTTAGTTATTTATCCATCCCTACAATGCCCATTTTTTCTCTACACCAAGAGAACTTCTCAGAGCTCACATATTTTGTCATTGCATCTACAGTATTCTTTAAAGTGTCCACCTTTACTAGCAACACCTTTTCGTCTTCTATCATATCCCTCACAAAGTGATATTGAAGATCAATGTGCTTTGTCTTTGAATTATATGTGGGGTTCTTTGGCAAGAAAATTGCACTTTGGCTACCACAGTCTCCTTATAGCTCCCTGTACTAACCCCATACTTGAACACAATCTTTGCAACTAAACTGCTTCCCTACTTGCATCAGTGGCTACCATGTATTCTGCCTTTGTAGTTGATAGTGCCACTACAAATTGTTTCTTACTCATCCAACTGATTGCACCTCCAAATAGGTTAAACACATACCTACTTATAGATCTTCTCTGATCCAGATCTCTAGCCCAGTCTACATCAACAAAGCCACGAATATCCAACACTCTATCCAAACCTAGTCTTCCTTGGTAGCACAAACCATAATCACTAGTGCCACGCAAATATCTAAAAACTCACTTCATTGTTGACCAGTGATCCATCCCTGGTTTTTACATAAACCTACTCAATACTCCCACTGCATGTGCAATGTCTTGTCTAGTATAGACTACCACATACATCAGGCTAATGACTGCACTTGCATATGGAACACGGGACATGTCCTCTTCCTCTTCTTGTGTCTTGGGACACTGTTCAATAGATAACTTTACACCTATAGCAATAGGAACCTTCATTGGCTTACTGTCCTACATATTAAACCTCTGCAATATTTTCTCAACATACTTCCTCTGATTTAACCAGAGCTTCCTCTTTGTCCAATCTCTTTTAATTTCCATGCCCAAAATATAGTTTGCAGCACCAAGATCTTTCATGTCGAATTTGGAGGAAAATTGGGTCTTCAAATCTTGGATAAGTTCTTTGTCATTTCCAACTAGCAACATATCATCCACATACAAGACCAGATGGTCACCAATTAATTTAAAATACACACAATGATCTTCTTTGCTTCTAGTGAAGCCAAGTCCCCGTATAAATGTATCACATTTTTGATACCACATCCTTGGTGACTGTTTTAACCCATACAAAGACTTATTTAACTTGCATACCAGTTCTTTATTACCCTTCACCGGAAAACCTTCAGGTTTCTTCATGTAGATATCCTCTTCTAGGTCCTCATGAAGAAATGTTGTCTTCATATCCATCTGTTCTACCTCATAATCAGAAGCAGCAACAACATATAACAGTAATCTAATAGAAGCTACCTTGGCAATAGGAGAAAAAATATCACCAAAATCAATTCTCGGCACCTGGGAATAACCTTTTGCTACGAATCAAGATTTGTATTTCTCACCTTCCCTTCTGCATTTGTCTTCTTCTTGAACACCCATTTGCTGCCAATGGGTTTCCTTCCAGCCGGAAACTCCACAAGATCCCAAGCCTCATTTTTTTATAAAGATTCCATTTCATCAACCATGGCCTCTTTCTAGAGTTTGCCATCCTCTAAATCTATTGCTTCCTTCACAGTTATGGGATCATCATTAGTAATAGATAAAGCAAAATTTGAATAGAAAGTAGATGGACTACACCTTTCTAGCTGCCTTCTTTCTCGAACTAATCTTCTCACACCTAGAGTTTGTGGCTCTTCATCTTCTTATTCCTCCTCTGCTATAGAGTCTGATTCTTCCTCCTTTATCTCATACTCTATCTTCTTAGGTTCCTTTGGTTGCACTTCATGTTTAATAACATCTTGAACCTCTATGAACACCACATCTCAAATGTACACAACCTTCCTTGTTACTGAGTTCCAAATCTTATAACCCTTTAAACCATCCTTATACCCAATAAAGATGCACTTTTCAGATTTACTATCCAACTTGGTTCGTTTCTCCTTCGGAACATGTACATATGCATCACATCCAAATACCCTCAGATGTGAAAGAGAAGGTTCCTTACCATTCTATACCTCTTGTGGAGTCTCATCCTCCAACACTGATGAAGGTGACCTCTTGACCAGGTAACATGCAGTATCCACCGCCTCTACCCAGAATTCTTATCCTAACTCGGCACCACTAAGCATGATTCTTTCCATTTCCATCAATGTCTTATTCATTCTTTATGCAACTCCATTTTACTGAGGTATATATGGAGTAGTCTTTTGTCGTGCTATACCACACTTTTTGCAGAATTCTTCAAATTCCTTGTTGCAAAACTCTCCACCATTATCTGTCCTCAACACCTTTATCTTCTTCTCTGTCTGATTTTCCACAAGAGCCTTAAATTCTTTAAAATTGTCAAAGGCTTCACATTTCTTCTTAAGGAAATATATCCATGTATTCCTTGAGAA